>JAANSN010001501.1:1873-32822 GCA_036850665.1 Dicranocentrus wangi
GGGGGGGGGGGAGGGGAGAGAAAATCTTGGGGGATGTTATGTTATATCATGATGCCGTTAGTATTATTATTATTATCCGGGAAACTTACGAAACCTTCAGATCAGAAAGGTCCAGTATACACTCAAGTCGTTGTGTTTGTATGTGTTTGAATGGTTGCGTGAGGAGAGCTCACAAAAAATGGACTGTTTTTTGGGGGCAGCACTGATTTCAGGCTGACTTTTGACGCAATGAAAAATCATTCCGAGGTTCGCAGGATGAGGATGATGTCAACCGGTTTCTTTCACATTTTCTCTTTTGGGCTGAACCTGGCCGAACCTTCCATGCCCTGTAGAACAAATGCATTGAAATATAGGTATATATTTCACCTCGAATTCCCCTCATTTTGTTTTTTTTGCGGGTCGGCCGGCTGCCAGAAGAGTGAAAGTTTTTGGAGGGGAAATGATGATGAGGATAAAATGTTTGTGATGATGTATCCAGCACCACCACTAAACTTACACGATGCGTTTTTAGTTGAAATCTGGCTGACTGGGTTTATTTTTTTGGTGGAAGTGGAAATGTGGTGGTGGTGGAATGTGTGCTGTCCTGATGATGATGACGACGGTGGTGGTGGTGGCTTTTTGATCGTGTAATAACTACAATATCAACTTGGCTCACTAAAACCCCTAATATTGAGCAACATTGGGAGGTGGAGGAGGGGGAAAATTTTATGCATCTCATCTCTTTCTCTCTCTCTCTCCTCCGCTGTTGCTGAAGCATTTGAGAGGGAAATAAGGAAGCAGCTTTGTCTTTTTCTGAACCTCTTCTCTCCTCTACTCTCCCTGGTCTCTGGTTCATTTTGCCTGTGGGAGGCTGGAGTGTGGAACTGGTGATACCCGAAAATCCACAAAGTTAGTAGACCATGACTGTCAGGGAAGGGGAAAGCGTGTACTTTATTCCTCCCGAACGAACTACTACTACTCCTCCTCGCCGAAATTATGTAATGGAGCAATAATGTGGGCTGTACACGAGGATTATTGGCTGGTGATAGGGATCAGCAGAGGAGCTCGACAACAAGAAAAATAATCGGTCGGTGGAGATGGAGAGTGAGTTGAGAGTTGAGTGAGGCAGCCCTGTGCTATATACTATTTTGCCCATTACTAACCTATTCCATCTTCAAAATACCATCCTTTAAATTTTTCACGGGATTCCAAATTCCAAAGTGGCTCAAAGGAAGGGCTCTCTTCTTGTGCGTAGTAGTTATCATTAAATTAAATGGCTTCCATTAATGCTAATTACATGGTATGCTCTTGATTACAGCTCTACAGCTCAACTCAACAAGAAGACAAAAGCTTGATGGCTTGGTTCTGTCAGCCAGGATGGCTGAGGCTCTGCTGGTTTTGGGTGGGGTGGGGTGGGGTAGTTGTTAAACTACCCAGACGGGCTTCTCCTTCCTCCATCCATCCCATGCCATGCCACTCCAACATTCAAGATCCGATTTTATTAGCGGTCTCCGCTAAATCAGGAAATCCGAAACATTAAATCACGCCTTAGGCACCATCATCATCGTCATCACCATCATTTCTGGTGTGCGCCATGTGTATCTCCGGCCCCTCCTGTCCCACTTTTAATCAATGACGTTTCATTTGGGAGCAGGAGGATGGATCCTCGGAAAAACAATTTACCTTGTTTACCTAAACGCTAACTATAAACACTAAACCTGTTTCCATTACGAATCTGCATAAAAGGCACTTGAGTTGAAACAGGTTTTCAGGGGAAAAAATACATGTCGGGGGATATTACACTGCTTGCTTTCCGGAAAATTCCTTCCAATTTCCCCTCACCAACAAAAACGAGAGAGAGGGGAGAAATTACTCTGCAGATATTCATTACGGGCACGTGTGACCACATTTCAACTTCAGCTCCTGAAACTGCGGTGGTGATGATGACGGTGAGCTTCTGTATACATGCATTCCTTTTAATTACAGAGTCCCGGTTTCAGAGAAATTGTAAAAAACAAACTGTAAACAATATTGTGTGTGTGGTCTACTCCGGTCACCTTGTCATTCTGGAGAGGTGGATCACTCAAGTGTATCTCAACTCAACTCATCTCCTTCCAACTTTTTTCTCCCAGCTTGAGTTTTCGCCTTGATAAGGAACACGTGTAAAGCACAGAGGAACAAATAGAGCAAGTTGAATTCAGAAACTTTTTTTTATTTTTTTTTATTTTGGTTTTCTTGCTCACAATGAAGTCGGCTTGTTTCTGAGATTTTCCCACGAGTGCTACACACCACTACTTTTATTCCCAAGGGCGATGTTCCCGACAATAAGACACTACGTGTTCCATCCATCCACTACTCCTTTCCCTACATATTTCCCTAGTCAAGTCTCCCCTTTCCCCAGATCCTCTTTTACACCAAATTTCTCCCGTAATAAACCGTGCGTCGCTAGTCGCTGGTGAAGGAAACGAGAGTATCGGGTTCGTTCCCCAGGTTCGTGTTTGCGAAACCTCGGGAAAAATTTTCAAATTCCGAGAAACGCCAAATTTGTAGCTATTGAAACCCAAGCCTACATGAAATACATATACTTTTTTTGTTTGTGGCAATAGGCTGTTGTTGTTGTTGTTTTAGTAGTGGCACAGCAGCTGCCAGTGGAAATCCTTCATCGAACCAATGTCAAGTGTTGTGTGGAGATTCGTATCACCAACACCACATACACCATCCATCCCTCCTCGGCATGGTGGCAAACAATGCAATACCCCCTTGGAAATACTTTTTTTTATTCTTTATACCTACTTTTGATGTTTATGGGAACCTGCGTATGATTGCTATTACCACCATTCCATTCTACTATACGATATGAGACTACTCGCTCTCCTCCACCGCTCCATCAACAGTCTTCATTGAACACTA
This sequence comes from Dicranocentrus wangi, assembly GCA_036850665.1. Classification (NCBI taxonomy): domain Eukaryota; kingdom Metazoa; phylum Arthropoda; class Collembola; order Entomobryomorpha; family Entomobryidae; genus Dicranocentrus; species Dicranocentrus wangi. The sequence goes on from JAANSN010001501.1 coordinate 4,763, forward strand.
CTCACTCTCTTTCTCTCTCAAACTTCCTACTTTTTTTATTTCCCATCCCACCGCGGATCTTGTTTTTTCCCCGGGTGAACACGTAGTTTGGCATGATCACCATGTTATTGTTATTGTTGAATGCAGCTTGTTACACTTTCCGCAACTTCCGTGCGCTCATTCATTCATTACGTATTCACTGTTATCTGGCCCAACCACCGGGCTACCTCGTCCACCACCCACCCCCATGCTCCCCTCCACGAGGGATTTTTTTATTTGACAAAAAAGAAGGAGAAGAAGAAGAAAAGAAAATGTGTCGAGTTCCATTCATAATGAATAGAGAGTGAGGTTTTCTGAAGCTGTTCTGTTCCACCCGGCCACCAGCCACCACCACCTTTGGCATGTTGAATGCAGCTTGTTACACTTTCCGCAACTTCCGTGCGCTCATTCATTCATTACGTATTCACTGTTATCTGGCCCAACCACCGGGCTACCTCGTCCACCACCTTACCCCCATGCTCCCCTCCAAGAGGGATTTTTTTATTTGACAAAAAAAGAAGGAGAGGAAGAAGAAAAGAAAATGTGTCGAGTTCCATTCATAATGAATAGAGAGTGAGGTTTTCTGAAGCTGTTCCGTTCCACCCGGCCACCAGCCACCACCACCTTTGGCAAACCAAGCATACATATATTCCACGGAAAAACTCAGAGTTTGCACTTTCTCGCTCTTTCTCTCTCTCTCTCTGTGTGATGATGATGACAATATCTTTTTGAGAATTATGTTATTTAGGTGATAAACCAAGCACTAGGAGCCATATGTTACAAGAGTTGGAGCTCTGGAGCCGGGCTTTAGCTGACTCTCCAATGTGATGATGATGACAATATCTTTTTGAGAATTATGTTATTTAGGTGATAAACCAAGCACTAGGAGCCATATGTTACAAGAGTTGGAGCTCTGGAGCCGGGCTTTAGCTGACTCCCCACATGAAAGGGAAAAGATAGAGGAGAGCCCTCCAGCCATGATGGCATTGACACTACCTGGCCCATAATAGTTGCAGTCACTATATAATATACCAGGTATATATCCACATCCACACCAGCAGCAGCAGCAGTTCCCACTTTGGATAATAAAACACTATTACCTACGCCACACCACCACCACTCTCTTCGTCTTGTGTGTATATGATATTGTAACACTTTTTGCGGTTTTCTCCAGTTTCACCCATTTTCTCACAAGAGTAACACAGTGCCTTGCCTCCTCCTCACCTTTCTATATGCACTTCCTCCACAACACATTTCCCCCATTTTCTTGGATTGAATTGTCCTCCCATATTGGCCTAGGCAAAAAGAGACCCTGCAAAAACTTGGCTCGAATGGGTAAGGCTTTTTCGGGTGGTATTTGCCTTTGTGCTAAAGCAATCCGAAACAAGACCGTTTTTTGTCCCCAGAAAGAAGAAAGGCGAGCACTTGAGAGGAGCAGAGAGCGCACAAGAAGAAAGGAAATGAAATCCGGGGGAAATATGTTCATTAGATGGGAATGAAATGAAAAAATAACAAACTCCAGCCGCGCCGCCCGGATATGAGATTGCATAGCTGGAACAGGATGCATAGATAAACGCATTTAGGTGTAGTAGTGTACGGGCATATCTTTTCCTCCATGTGTGCATCGCATCCCCATTTTTTTCTGGCATTCCATTTCCTCGCAATACACACACCCGACCGACGACCCGGTGCTATCCTGGAAAACATGTTTTTTTTTGTTTGGAGATAAAAACGAGTTCAATTTTTGTACTGCAGCCACAGCCGGTGGTTCGTCGGTTGACACGACAAGAGAGATACGACGGGGCTTCTTCTTCAAGAGGCTCCTTTTTTCGGCACTCGTCAATGTCACCGACAAAATGTATTATTCATGGATGCACCCTGGAGGAACAAAAACGCAGGTTTGGGCTCACTCTTTTTTCCCCTCCTGTTCAGTTCAGAAATATATAATAAGAATAACAAGCGACGACTCAAGAATGTAATAATAAGCAGGAGAGCTGTACAAACGCTCGAGTAGAGTGTACAAGTTCAAGCGCAAAAATGTTATAATATTTTCCTCTCTTTTTTTCTCCTTCTGGAGGCGTGTGAGTATATTGTATTGTGAGCCATACGGAACGGAACGGAGCTGGATGGAGCACACATGTGGAGTTTTGTTTTGTGAGCCTCTCTCTGCAGCAAGTTTTTTCTCTTTTTTTTGGGAGTATCCCTACATGTGTTTATTATTGAGCCCGTTTATGAACTCGTTTCCCCTGTTTTTGTTCTCCGCTGAATGGACACTTGGGAGCAATTTACGTTCCCTTTTATTGTCATTATCCCCTCTACAAATCAAATGGGAAAACCCCGGAGCGCCCGGAGGGAAGAGAGAGAGTGAGAGAGAGAGAGAAAGAAAAAAAAATACTACACACAATCTTTTTTTTTTCTCTCTTCTTCTCCTCCTTCCTGTGCTCTGGATGGAGACGAATGGGTATCACAAAGCCAATATTGCTGGCCAACTGTGAGTTATGTCCTTTAATAATAACACCGGAAAAACATGATGGCCACACACCAAGACTCTATTGCATTATTAACCGGGCTGAATGACCGGAATGAGATGTTATTGGAGCAATTAAAGCCAAAAGGATTCAATAAACTTTTACAGTTTTAAACAAGCTATGTAATGTAAGGCATAAGGATTTTACCAATAATGAAGTTTTTTCCTCTTGAAAAACCTCTGTACACCATGAAAATTTCAGAGGATGACGACGGGATACAATATATAAGTCCTTTTCCTCATAAAAAAGTTTCTTGGGGATGACGCCTCGCCTCGCTCGCCTGTGAAAAAAGTTGGCTGGTGTGGACGAGAGGATGAGATAATGAGGTTGATCGGTTATTCGAGTTGAGGCAATATCTTTAGGATTCGCGCAAACTTGATTAGCCCATCAGTGAGTGCACCACTACCACCACCACCACCCACTTAGCAAAAGTATTGATGGGAAAAAGTTTGCGAATTTTTTTTTAAATTGAGGATGTAAGTCTCGTAATTTCTTGAACAACTTTTCCTCTCAAAATTTTTGCGTTACATGATGAAAGTAAGTAAGTGCTGCTGCTGTTCAGGTTTATAGAGAATTTAGGAGGGAATGGCGGAAAAGTGGCTGGCAAGTTTGGGCTTTGAATAATAATTAAGGATATATTTTTGGATGGGAATTTTGGTGCAATCTCAATAAAAAACGTGGTCAAGTAGCCAAAGCATTAAGATGCTTTAAAAGTCGTTCATTAAGATACGATATTTTTCACCTGCAATGCCAAGAATTTGGAAAGTTTCAACTTTTTATGGCGATTTAATGAGGATTCTATTTGTGATTAACCGAAACGACGATATTAGGAAAAAATCGTATATTGTAAGCTATTAGGCACATAGGTCGAAGTAGTTCAAGCAGTTGTGGTATGCAATAGTATGTATAATGGCCAAATCGTTGGCGGTTTAGTGAAGACTGTAGTTTTCATAGAATTATAAATTCCTTGCGCCCTCATGACATAACCCAGAAGACTATACCCAATATCCCAAAGTCAGTCCCAACTTTTTCCCCTACTAATCTTGTTATTCTCCGCTCGTTGTTCCCTTCTTCTTGTTCCTCCATCCCATGGAGGGAGTGTATACCAATCAGGGCCCTGCTGTCTGCCTGTTTGCTACTTTTTCATCATCCTCCTTTTCCTTGCATCATGTTATTTTTTTCTGTTCCGTTCCCAGCTGAAATTATGTAATAATATCTGTTTTCCTGTGAACAACTTGTCCTCCGCCCTTATCCCATCCATTTCAAAACACATGTTTAGCTCAAACTATTGTATCAGGAGAGGAAAGCTGATTCACTTCTTCTTTTTTTCAAAAAATGTTTTAAAAAATGTCTAAAGTTACTCTATACAAAAAAGGGGAGAAGGGATAGGGAGGGAGGGAGGCTATATAACCGAGAAAGGAATAAAGCCACTTTATCAAGTTTTCCAAACATTTTCCCTCCAGAGATTAAAAACTTTTTTGAATACGCAAACAACCTAAAGGGAATATGGAAAAGGCTGGTAAGTAACAAGTATTCTCAATATTCCAACTACTTTCCGGGCTTTTAATAGTTTAACAAATAAAAAAGTTGCTGTTCCTCATTTCATCCCCACAAAAATTTCTGGGGGGAAAATGAGGACAAAGTGGGGCTGCTCCGTGGAACCTCATTCGCCGTCGCTGTTTGAAGGGATTCAAATTTTTTTTTTGGAAAAGAGAGTGAGAGAGAGAGAGAGTTCCCCTTTCACATCATCCATAATATTCAGTGTGCAACAACTTTTTTATTTATTTTTGGAGCAGATTGAGTAGTAGTCTTCATCATATATGTATTCAGTAAATATTGGGGTGGCACAGTTTGACACAAAAAGGACCTACTTTTTTTTACTATTCCGGCCAACTAGCCCATTTCAGCTGTCGACCCATCATCCACTTTTCGTATTGCTGTCTCTACTAATGCATATATATATATATATATTTTGCTGTAGGCAAAAAAAGAAGTAGTAACTTATCTGAAATATGTGGAGCCTTTTGGTCAAGTCAAGAGTCATCATCCAATAAAAATTCAAAAGAACCAAAAAACCAAAACGAGTATACATTTCGAAAAAAGTGAGTGGTCTCATCAGAAAATCCGTCGCGCTCGGACCGTTTCTTCGTGTCCAATACAGAAAAATAAAATAAATGTATTTCGAGGGAGGAATACCATTAGAGAGAGAAAATGTCCACACAGAGGAAGAAGAGAAAGAGAGAAACTTACAAGTCATGGAATACTCTCTTTTAGGAAGGGAGAGAGAATAAAAAAGAAAAAAAACGGGAAATGATATCACCCTCGTCATCCATCAGTACATTTTTGATGGAAAATGAGAGGGCATATGGACATATATATAAAAGTTGTGCGAATCCCAGGCCACAAAACATGAATGAAAGATAAGGTCTTGCTAACACACTACTGAGGAAGCAGAGGAGGCACAAGAGGAGTTGACTTTTCCAGATAATTTTGGTCGAGTTTTTTTCTCTCTCTTCTCTTCTTTCCCTGTTGTGACCGTGTCAGAGGGAGAAAATGTATCAACTATGGAAGATAAAAAATGGGATTTGGCCATCATGTTTTGCAAAACACACACATTTTTTTCTACTAAAGAGCCCATCCATCTCTATAGGTAAAAGATAGGAGGACCTATAAACCAATAAAAACCAAAAGAAAAAAAAAACGATGAGAATAGAATTTGCTGCTAGCTGCTGTCCGGGGTCATCCCTTTCAAGTGGAAATATGGCATGGATATGAATATATGTGTATATATGAAGGAAATTGTTTGGGGAAACATTTACGCACATTCCAACTACCCAGATTTATAACCGAGCAAGAGGAGAAGAAGGAGAAAAAAAAGTTTTTTTTATGTGTTTGTCTTTCATCACAATCGCAATTCGTGATGGTCTCCTCTCTTTTTATGTCGATGTGATCATCTTTCCTCAACCCAAAGAAGAAGAGAGAGAAAACTGCATCAGAGAAAAATATAGATATTCCCGGTGGAAAACAAGATAACGTTCCGTCTCCAGCCATCTCTGCCTCAACCTCAACTACAAAAAGATGGAATGTGTTCGGTTCTCTTGTCTTCTCTGGTCTGCGGCCTGGATAATATTGTGAAAACTCTGAACGACAGATTGTCCTCGTCTTTCAAAAATAAAAAAAGTATCCTCGTATTGTATGTTTTAGTCGGGGACGTGTCGCGCATTGTAAACAATTCAACAATTTTCATTTCCTCTCCTTTTTTCCACTTCGCATCCCCCTTGCTTATAATCAGAAGAGTTGAGTTGAGTAGCAGTCCTCAGTAGACAAAAAACTTTTTTTTCATGTAAGACTAGACACTTTTCGTTGCGTGCCGGGCAGGATGGATCCTTGCGTAAAAAAACAAGAAGAAATTCCTTATTCTGCCCACAAAAATTTTCCCCAACATTTTGCTTTTGCGGAAGAGCGTAATTTGATTTGAGTTGGGAAAAGCTGTACATTTGTTCCTCCTCCGACGAGTTGTGTATCATCATCATGATGATCATCATCATGATCTTATATGAGGCTAATGTTTCTGCAAGTATAATACACCCACCCTCAACTCAACTCAACCCATCCAAGAAGAAAAAAAAAAGTCTCGAAGCTTTTTATGCAAGCCTTGTCCTCACCCTTGTCTCCTGACTTCTTTTTTCTACTGGGAGAAAATATCAGAAACCTTGTCAAAACACATTTTCCGCAGTGTTTCCTTTGTTCGGTTAAAAGGAGAAAATTTCTTGTCACGAAAATATATTTTTTTTGTCTTGGATGGAAACTTTTTCCCCGGAATTATTTTAGCTTCACTTCCTGGACTAGCTTTGGACCTGAATTAGCAAACGCAAAAGGTAGCAGCAGCCCAGTCCACGTGTACGTACATCTACACAACTTAATACAACTTTTTTTGTGTGTTTCTTGTCTAACTTGTGTGCTTCTCTCCTCCGACAAGGAATTTTCCCTGGCTTTTTTGTGGAAAACTTAGACAAAAAATATATCACGTCTTATAATAAATAAGGTTTAACAAGGTTTTTGGTGGGTTTGCAACGCATCCCGGACGGAAACGCGAGTTGAGACGCGTGGAGAACGCAACCCTGTCCAGATTTAATTTTTTTTCTCTCTTCTTCTTCTCTTCAATCAGAATTGTTGTGGTGGCGGTGGTGGTGGGGCTGGAGCTGGAAGTGCGTAAGCCGGAACAGGAAATAAAAAAGGAACATGTTTTCTCTTTTGGTTCAAAAGATGTTTGGTTTTAAGGAGGAGGAGGAGGAGGATCCCATTGCTTGGCTTGTAGTAAATAAACTAGAGTATCATCATGAAGAAAATGATGCTTTTTTGAGTTTTACGATTGAGAAATATACATTTAGTCCATATATACACCCATACTCATCCAGTCAGCATTTATTTTCTCTTCTAACTGCTTCTCCCTCCACCCGCACAAAATATAATGCTTTTCAAAAGTGGAATTGAGCTGCTGCTGCTGTAATTTAGTTCCAGAAACCATCTTTTCCCCATTTTCCTCATTTCCCCCGAAAATTCGAAATTAATGCAGTGAAAACGTTAGAGCCGTTTTTAGGATTTTATTCCCTTCAGAGGATTTTATATGCACACAGAGGAGATGGTCCAATTAAAAAACAAATAATATCATTTTAATGTTTCTAAAATGCAATTGGAGGACGATGAGGACGACGAGGGCTAGCTCTACTCTGGAGCTGCTGGAGAGTTAGTGAAAAATATTTGCATAACAAAAACCCACCCTGAATGAGTGTGTTTGCCTGTGCTCGGGAAAAAAGGAGTAGTAATGTTATGAGGAGGATGTCTTGTATTTTACAATTATTTGCTTTCACTCTCGTTTTGTTGTGCGTTGCGTGTACACTGCCGGCATGCATATTCATGTGTACACACTCTCCACTCCACACACAACAACATCATTACAGTCAACACAGGCAAGCAAGCAAGGAGAGTGGAATGAATTGTGTAGTTCATGAGTAGTGAAATAATTACATATGCAGTTTTCACCAGCCTAGCGCCTCTCTCTCTCTCTCTCTCTCCTCATAAAACTGCTAGAGAGTGGAGGAAAAAATATTATACGCTATCGCTATACCTTATAATAATTCACTTTTTATTGGAGTGTGTGCAACCCATCGTCTCTACCATTCACAATATCTTTCCAGCTTAATCATTCTCTCCCCAAAAATAACCATTTCTGGTGTAACTTTCAACCAGCACGAACAACGAGCCAACAGCAACCAAATATATTTACATATATAGATATATATTTTTCTGACGATTATGCCTCTTTTCTTCTTCCTACTTCCTCCTCCACACTGGCTTGGCTTGGCTATACCTCCTCCTCCTTCTTCCAGTTAGGTGCTTTTTGCAACTTTATTTTCTCTCCCTATCCCTCTCCCTCCATGATTATCAACAACTTTCCCTCCCCCAAATTTTCTTTACTTTTACTTTTTTCCCCTGATTATTATTTTATTATTATTTGTCCAAATATCCCCGGAACAAAAGTTGCTTTTTGTGTTGATAATGGGAGATATCAGCTTTTGCTAACTGCAAACGGGACGGGATAGCTAGTAATAATGAAAGGAGTGAGAGTAAATGTAAAAGTATGAGTTTGTTAGTCCTACCTTCATTATCTCCAGCTCCAGCAAGAACAGCAGCTTGCTTTTTGGAGGAACACATAAGTGCTAAGTAAATATATACAGGAAGAGAGGACTTTTTGGTTGGACATGATTAATCACGCAGAATGGAATAGGCGAGTTGTATATATATATATATATATGAATTGTGTGTAGCACTCCACCACTCGTTTTTAGTCATTAAGGGCGAATATTAAAAGAGAGAAAAACTTTTTTTTTTGCATTTCGCCACCAGTGAAAAAATATGCTAATAATGCTATGCCAGGAATATAATGTGTGTTTTTGGAGCAACGAGAGAGGAAACGAGATATTATGTGTGCACCTTCCTTATCAAGTTTTTTTTTTAAGAAGGTAGGCTGGCTAGCAATTCTGGTTTTCTCAGAACACAAAAGGACGGTTAAAGTCACAGGAGGAGTTTTTGTAGCTTAACTAAAAACTCGTTTGTTGATGATGATGTTGAGTGTGAACGTGGGGCTGCTGCGCTTATATTTGTATAATAGTATTATTTTATAGAGAACTCTAGTCTAAAGCCTATCAGACCATCATCAGCGTCATTATTATCCCGTCTTTCGTGCTGCATTTCCCTCACGGCCGACTTTCCCTTAATGAATATTTACTTTGTTCCAAATTACCAAAAACATATTTTTAATGTTGTTCAACATGAAATTTTATGCATGTTAATCATATTTAGGGAGAGAGAGAGAGAAAGCGGGGGAAATCCAGACCAATTTTCGTTTCTTGTTCATTTCCCTTCCCTCATCAGACTGGATGTGATGAGAATTCGAGGGAAAAAAGGAGCAAGGGAAAAAATGAAATGAGCTTGGATTAAGTTTCATGCCTAACAGGCGTGTGTGTGTGCTCATAATACAAAACTCAATCTAATCTTAACTACCTTCATTCTTTACTTAACAAGGTCATAAAGTCGACAACTACAAAAGGATTTAATTTATTGGGGACTAGGCCACGATACACCTGGTGAGGTGAAAGAAGAACGAGACGGGAGAAAGAGAGAGAGAGAAAGCCATTTTGGGTTAGCAGTGTGGTGTTTTCTCTTCCCTGCCACCGCGGTGGTGGTGGAGCAAAGTTTTTCGCAAAATTTCACAGCCAGCTAGCTCACCTCCTCCACACACATCCACACTCACATTTACTTTGTAAATCAAGTCTTTAAAGATTACACTTTATGAGCTTTTTACACAACACGGGCAGATTATGGGAGGGAGGGCTCTACCTACTTTGGATTTCCAGGGGGCGTTCGCACACTACGTGAGCCGGATTTTGAGCAGGCACTTTCACCGCTTCCACCGCTCGTCCCCGTTTTAATTCGTGTTTTGCCCGGTATCACATTAGATTTTGAAATTCAGACAATAATCCAACCTCAACAGTTCCACCAACTTGAGTGAACAGTCCCCCTTTTCCCACATTTCCTCCAGAAATGTAAAAACCACTTTGTTGTATATTTTCTGAGGGAGCCCTTTCTCTTTTAAAAAAATGCCTGCCTTTTATCACCGAAAATGTAGCTAATGTCTGTTTCAATAGATTTCCCTTGGAAAATGGGCTCTTTCCATTCGGACTACCTGTTTCTTCCTCCAAACACAAAACATTCATTTCCCACTGCATCTCATCATTTTTCCTTTTCCCTTTCTCTACACTTATTTTATTGCCCAGATTACCTCCCATAATTCAGTCACTCTGTTCAAACTCCCCCCCCCACCCTCCTCCGAGTAAAAAGAACTTCATTCTGAAACTCTCCCTTTCGCGTTTCTTTTAGTAAATCCTCAGATGTTGTACTCAATGTTGCGAAACAGACAAATAATCCTTTTGCATTGATTTTATCTGCTACTTTCTCTTTTTAAAAGTGCTAAATGCTTCAAGTACCTCGAGAAAAGAATAGTATTTTTTTCCACACAACTCCATTGTCAATAGATTAGCTTTCAGACAATTGATCCAACACTACAGAAGAGGAAGAAAAAGAAGTTGCTGTTTTTGCTGAAAAATTTCGCAATATATTGTTTCCTCTTTGGAGAAAGGGGGCAAAAGAGAAACCAAGAATGAAATGAAAATAGGTTGCGAAAAAAAGTGATAAGTATATTTGACTCTGATACTCTGATACATATAAACAGCAGCAGAGCGAGTGCCGTTTTTCTTAACGCATTTTCTTTTCCTTTTAGAATCTCTCCTATCCAATCCGGAATGGCTATTGCTTTGATACTTTAACGATCTCCTTTTCTCCTATCTGTCCATAAATAAAGTGCAATTGACTCTGGGAACTGGGGAGAGAGAGAAAGAGTGAGTGGAACAACAAAACTTTTTTTTTCTTCCTCCTTCTTCTATATTTTCCCACCAAAATGCCCACATATATGGAGAGACGGAGCAAGGAGCAAGCATTTCAAGCAATATCCCGCAAAAAATGCATTATAGCAGATATTGGCCCGCATCCGAGCCAACTAAAATGCTTAGTGTTTTGTTCCTTATCGATTGTGTACTGGCATGATGTCCTGTACTTGTTTATTCATTCATTTTCAATGTGCCCGAGCAGAGCAGAGCAGCAGCAGCAGCGTCGTCCCCAACAGAAAAAAAATATACCAAGATTGACTTCAACTTTTTTTTCTTCTTTTCTTGCTCATTTTTTTACTCACTTTCTTTATTACCCAGAACCCATAGTTATTGACTCCCAAAAATACCTATATACTCACATAAGGACCTAGCGGATATTACACCATTTAACCAGTGCGTGCCACTTTCTATTCATAGTGCACCTCCTTTAAAAGTGGAACTATTGGCGAGAAAAAAAAATGACAACGACGTATTGTTGTGCTTGTGTGCTTCTTCGCCAGGAAATAAGGTACAAAGGGGAACACCCAGCTAAAATAAGTAGGTATATTATTAGGGGAATATATTCCAGAAATTGTTTCCCCCGAAAAAAAAAATAGATTCAACATATATACAAAATCGCTCATGGTGCTACTAAAAAAGGACTTGAACAAAAAAAATATCTATTTAGTATTAGCCTCGCTCGGCGTGTATAAAAAAACCTCTCTATCTCCACAAATCTTGCAGCTTTCTTTTTTTTACTCCACCGAGCTTCCAAAAAGAAAAAAGGTCCGTCGTTGTCGTGCCTGTTATCAGAGAGGAAGAGATAGAATGGCTCATCGCCCACTTCTCCTCTCTTTCTCCATCCATCCATTCATCCATATAAATTACTAAAGAAAAGCGGAGCGGGAGGGAAAAAGAGACAGCGAGCGAGCTGGGCAGATGAAGAAGAAGGGAAGAAGAAGAAGAAGAAAAAATTTTTTTTTCGTTGAATTTATGTATATTGATATCAATCTAGTAGTTGGTACTAGAGCGCACTACTACTACTACTCGCTCGGCCAATAACAATTTATAGTTTTTTTCCCTTCCCTTAAAATACAATAAGGTACGAGCGGGAAACGTGTGAAGGAAACGGTTTACATTGCATCATTTTTTCGTTCAGTTTCAGTTATGCCCCCATTTCAGATAGGAAATGATGATATCCACATCCACACACACACACACACACACGAGTTTGATACAATTATGTAGGCAGGGAGGGATGGAGGGAGAGAGGGTTTTTGTGGGAGGTTGACTTTTGAAAGAAGAAAACAATATACACTAAAAATAATAAAAATGAGGAGGCTTTTGTCAAAATGGGAGATGGCCAGTTAAAGTGAACGGAGAAAGTGGAATATTGAAAAAAAAACGAAAAAATCATTTTTTTTCTCCTTCTCATCTTCTTTCTCAAGGTATTTCCCTTTTTTACTTCCTAATAGCCAATTTCTGCATCCTCCCTCAACTCCCATCCCATTTGTATTCAGTTGTTTTTTTGCAGTTTTTTTTTGCAGCCTGCATCCATCCAAACAAAAAATGAAGAAAAAAATAAGGTTGGCCTGTGAATTTGAATTGATACTTGGGAGCATATTAGATTGTTCTCAGATCACGTTCCCATTTTTTCTTTTTGCTCTGCCGAAAATGAAATTGGCAAGTCACAACTGCCCCTAATTTTTTTCTTCTCTTCTTCAATTCAAGATCGATAAGGGAAATGAAAAGGGAAGAAAAGTTTCTTTTTTTTGCAAGTCGGAGGTGTCCTCGTCGGAGGTGGGAGGAACAAAATAATAATACTTTTTCCCCATTTTCTTTTTTCCCTGCTTCCTCCTCCTTCTCAATCAATCCATTTCCAAATCAGAAATTGTTTCGAACAAAAAGGGGAAATTGGCCGTGTTTGATTAAAATAATAAGATGATGATTGAATGAAAATAGAGAGAGAGAGGGAAAGAAAGAAAGAAAAAGGAGAGAAAGAAGAAGGAACTCTGTTTCATTTTCCTTTTTTCCGAATTCATTTGTTTTGGAAAACTAGCCCTGTCAATCACCTCACTACCTGTCATCTCTCCTCCTCCGAAAACAAGAGGAAGGCTAAAGAGAAAGAGAAAAAAATCCCCGAAAAATTACTTATGCATACAGGGAGAGCCCTGTTCGAAAGGCTCATTGTTAAGCTGGAATAATATGAGTAATCAAGGGAGTGAGCTGGGAGAGACGTGCCCCTATTTCGCATTCTTGAACTCCAAGATCTTCTCTTCCCTTCTTTGCCCACAATTTTCCCTCAGATTTTTACCTCTCTCTCTCTCTTTTGCTGTTTAGAATAGGCGCGGTGGGTTGAGGCATTTGAGGCACGGAAGTGAACCCGAGTAAAAATGAGTTCTCTCTCGGTGCATTCATTTGACATTCATTTATTTCCCTCTTTCTTCCCCTTTCTCTCTCCCCGAGATCAAATGAGTACTTGTCAAAAGAACAAGTGAAAGAGGGATTGGAGGCTGGGATGCTGTTGCCAGCAAAAAATGGCACTTTCAAAAAAACACCAGAAAGAGAGAGAGAGAAGGAGAGAAGAAGAAATAACCCAGTGACGCCTGGCCTGGGTTTCGCTTCCCTTTTTGCATTTTTTTTCCTGGTTCCATACTCTTTCTCCTTTCAAAAAAATGGATGGGAATCGTAGGGAGATCAAGTTGGAGAAAGAGAAAGAAAAAAGGTAATCATGGGAGATGCGTGCTACAGCCATCATCCCTATTTTTTGGAAAAGAAGGAAAAAGGAAAAAAAAGAAGAAAAAATGTGCCACACAAGCAACCACTTTCGGGGCCCCGGAGAAAATGAAGCGGATTGTGTGTAGTTCTCTCTACTCGATTGTATTCATCAACATATATTTTCCCCCTTGTTTCCGTTATTTGCTCTGTAATCCAGAACAAGGTAAAAAGAAATTTGTTTGCGGAGGGGGAAACAGCAGGAAAGACAGCAAGGGCAAAAAAAAATTGTTACAATATATTCCGACGAGTACGTACGTACGTACGCCAGCCAGCAGCTATATCGAGTTACTTATTCCATACGTAATTTTTAGCGGGACGGATATTGATTAGCTAAATAGGAACAAATTGGGGAGAGAGAAAAAGAAAGAAAGAAAAATTCTTTTTTGTGGAATCCCGTTTTTTGCGGGGATGTGGGTCTCGGTCCACAAATAAAAAAAATGTATCGTTGGATTCAAACCAGTGGAGAACTGTGGGGGTACAAATAAGGATTCCAAATTGGACCTCAGAGTTATATATAACATTCGAATTCGATTTGGAATCTCCGGGAATACACCAAATTTGATAGCACCAACAAACCACCCCACCGCCGCCACCACCACCACCACACCATCATCATCACCACCATCTTGCTCCATTGCATTCGTGAGTGAAAGGGAGAAAAGGGAGAGAATTTTTGAAAAAAGAGCCCGTTTCACTTACTCCCGTCGCTACAAATCAATATATACAGCCTGTTTTTTAACACTTTTCTACTCTTCTCTTTGGAAAGGGCCTAATCTGCTAAGTTAAGTAGTGCTCAAAACTGCTCAAGTGCTCTGCTCTCTTCTCCCAAGAATCTCCGTTTCCAGTTTTGAAAGCCCTTGATACACACAACTTTGCGGAGGAAATGGGTTGTAAAAAAGAATCCTGCTGACAGCGCTGTCTGATTTGCAGAGGATGAGAGGATGCTCGTCTCGAATAGTAAAAAAATATATTCGGAAGCGTCATCATCATCATCATATCACGTACACTGGCGACTATATATAGTATATATATATATAGCCTCCTTGAGCAGATATCGTTTTTCATGGTCGACTCGCCAAAAATGTTTCAAATGCAAATAAAAAAAGGTGGATGAGTTTTAGAGTTGCTGGCTGGCCGGCTGGCTGCTGAGTGAGCTGAGGAGAGGAGTCAAGGTAAAAATGTTGAGAGAGCCGAACCCGAACCACTTTTGTGAGAGGATTGCAGATAAAAACACATATTATCTTTGACCATATATCTCTCTGGCTGGTTGCATGCAACCAAGAGTGCAGGGCTTTGACCTTTAAAAATGCACTTATCACTTATACATCAATTTGGCCAATAGGATTTCCCCTTTGGTCAATAAGAGAGAGATAGATAGGGAGAGAGAGAGAGGAGGGGTATGTCTAACTAAAGCATGCATTGCATGGAACCAAAATACCTGGGTTCACCTTTAGCCGCTAAAAAAGCGATAGTCGAGTCGACTGTTTTTTTTCTTTTTGGCAGAGAAAATGGCAAACGGTCAGAGAGGAGCAGGCATGTTGTTGCTCTTGAGGAAAACACAGAACACATTTAGCCAAAGGAACACTCATGAATGTTTAAATATTTACCGACTTGCTCAATTGAACAAAAGCCGCTGTTCCAATGAGACAGGAAGAGGAGTTTTTGGCTTGGCGGAATGAGCATCCTTTTAAAAATAAAAAACTTTCTCAAAAAACATCCCAACTTTTTTATCCGTTTATCGCAGAGGGGGAAAAATTGTCAATGTCGGAGAGGGAGCTGGAAAATGGTTGAATGGTTTTTGGAGGGTTTTCAAATAAAACATAAAAAACTAATAGTAAGTATATATATATAAAACTTTTTTTTACAAAAGTTGTGGAGGAAAACATGATGCTATTACTCAGCTCATAATCATTTATTTATGTTTATCGTGAAATGGTATGGAGTAAAAGGAGAGTATCAGAACCCTCAAGTTTTTTTCCTCTCTCTCTCTCTCTCTCTCTTTCGACTTATTCCGCTTGCCTAAAAATGGAGTGGATGTGACAGTTGGAATTACTTCATTAAGCATTCACATAACTTATCAGTTACGGTTAGTAGTGACGGGGAAAGGAGATAAACGTTGATGGTATGGCTACTACTACTACAACTGGTTCTATCGTTCTATACCGCCTAAAACTAAACTTGACTGTTTATCCTATGCATACTTTGATGAGGAGGGATAGGGAGGGAGGAGGGAGGATAGTAGTATGACAGTAGGAAGCTCTCCGTGCGCCGTATCCATTCCATGGTCCCTCAACGACCCTCCTGGCTTCTCAAAAACCTCTTTTACCAAAAAAAACAAACTCTTCTGCTATGATTATGATGGGAAAATATTTATACAATTCCGCTTTACAGGAAGTGCTTATTGCTATATACACTTTATAAATATGGAAGGTGGTGGAGGGAGGGGGACGGCTACTCACATTGGGAAAGGAAAAGAAAGAACCGGCAAAGCAACCCCAACAACAAACACGTGTGGAGTGTGCATACCAGAATGGATGTAAATGAGGGATAAGTTATTATGCGCTCTAGCAGCTCCTCTCATGTTTTTTTAAATGGGCGAAAGGTCAGCTCATTTTTGGAATGGAAAGTAATGGTGGTGTTGACTGACGCGGGTGCAAATGCAAAAATCATGCGACATGTCCTCCCAAAAAAAGAAAAAGTGCGTGATAATTACATTTTCGAGTGAGTTGAGCGAGTCGATGAGTTAAACGTTACGTGTTAGTTATTCCGTCATCCATTCCGCCGGTTATTTTTGCAATGTCCTCGATCAAAAATTAATGGGATTTCATCTTTCCTATCGACATCCAAACAAAAGAACAAAACAAATGTTTACTCTGGAATTTTGTTCTTTTTTTGTTGCGAATCGCTCTCCATCCTTCTCCTCTCCTCTCTGGAGACCTCCACAGTCCCTTCCCAAGAGATTTTTTTTCGCAGAAATAGAAAAAAATCAAATTAAAACTGTTTCTTCAGAAATCCTTACGGCAAAAACAAAACCTTGGATTTCCACTCTTCTTCCAGCATTGTTCTCTGCCACTGTCTACCCCACAGTTTTTGTTGTATTCGCTCGCCTCCTTTCACTCCATCCATAATGTTTTTCCCTCTTCAAGTGTGTTTGGATTGGAAATGAGGTTTTTGAATGACGGCTAGTCAAACTCAGTCTCAACTGGGTCAAACTCTCTCATCAACTGAGGATTCGGAGAAGAAAAAAAAACTTTTTTTATTCATCTCAAAACTAAATATTACTTGTTGTCTATGAAGACATGAAGGGGAAAAAATCTCTTCTTTTTTTCCTCTCTCCAACCAACTGAACTTCTCATTCCATCCCACACGAAAATGTGTCTGTCGGCCGAAACTTGTGTGTATTTTTTCTTTCTCTCGTCTAACGCGGGCCGGGACATGCATAAAAAGTCGTTACTCAATATATGCCTGTGTATAGAACAAAAAGCCTGTTGTACAACTAGTTCGTTGGTTCGTTCGTTCGTTCCCTCTCCGTGAAATATGATTACAAACAAAGTAATAATACAAGTGACAAGTTGAAAGCTGGAGTCACGGGAAAAGTTTTTGGGGAAGCCACAGAGTTTTCCCACAAAATAACCCTGTTAGGAGGAGAGGGCGGCGGGGTGTTGTTTACACCATTTTGGACGTAACATAATAATAATAGTAATAATATTCCACGAAATCTGTCTGTAGCCAGTCGACTTTGACTTTTGTGTGGCAGCCTTGGTTCCCCGTCCTTTCACATTGGTTGGGCTAACCTTATGCCCAAATCGTTATGATGATGATGTTGTTTCAAACTTGATCAAATTTTTTTGTCCNATTATGCCCAAAACGTTATGATGATGATGTTGTTTCAAACTTGATCGAATTTTTTTGTCCTACAATCTCTCGGAAAACAAGTGGGTGTTGTACAACTTTGTAACAATTTAGGAATCTCCATATGAATCCCGCTCTCTTTAGATTTTGTATTGCTATCCGCGCTATTTGGACTTTATTTTGGCATTTAGAAAATGAAATTGATTTAAAAACTAAAACTCATCTCATCTCAGGCGGATTGGAGTGAGTTGCGAGGAGAGAGGCGGTGGTGGTGGTGACAAACAAGGAAGCCATTTTTGTCACAATCCTCTTCTCTCTCTCTCTCTCTGACGTAAATTCTCTTTGTTTCCACCACCGCCAAACTCCTCCGGAACTTGCGGTTTCGCTCAGCTCCCACTCTCAGAGAGAGAAAAATGGTACAAAAGCCAAAATCCGTTTTCCACTTTCGTTTCCTAATTTTCCACCCGTTTTCTGCCATTCAAAGGAAGAAAAAGTCTGTCTTGCAACAATCAGTTTAGCCCGAAAAATGCCCTGCTTCTAAACTGCTGGAGAGCGAGAGAGAGACGCAGATCATCAGAAAAAAAATCTACCATGTTGTTTCTTCTTTTTTTCCAAAAGATACACATTTTTTCTTCGTCGTAGCTTCCTCCTATCCAAAAAATCTTTTTTTTGCAAAAAAGGCAGGGATTTCGAGTATTACAATGGGCTTTATAAAAATCCCATTCTGTCACTTTTTTTCTCCTTTTTTCTCTCTACTACTGGTATGAGCTAGAGATTGGGATCTCGGCTACAGTAAAAAAACGACGTGTACACTCACTCTCTCTCCACAATAGGGAGCTATATACCCGATTGCGGTTTTTTTCTTCTTCTTCTCTCTTTTCCCCACACACAACTCAACTGAATTCACGGAATACAAAAATCATTGCAAGTCCTGAAGCACTTTTCCACCCGTTTCTTCTTGGATGGTAATGGTGGTAGTGTGTTGAAGAAGAAGAAGAAAAAAGGATATTCCAGAGCTGCTGCTGCATCTTTTGAAGAAAACTGGATATATGGTTTGCTGGAGGGAAATAAAGCATTCAATCTTTCCTAACCCAAAAATACAACAATGAAGAAGAAGAGAAAAAAAATCCGCCAAGTGTGTGTGCTTTTGGGCTTGCATACATATTTGTACGTATATTCCCAGGGATTTTTGTTTGCAAATTGAGGTGGAAAACGGTGCGGATTCCAAAAAGGATATTGAATGGAAAGTGAAAATAGACACGTCTTTTTCTTCCCGTTGCATGCAGTTGCAGGATGAAAATGGAGTAGATTTTGTGGGAAATCAAAAAGGGAACAAGAAAGGACGACGCTCGCGACTAGGGTTGCCCTATAACTTACTATTTTTTGAAGGCAAAAGTGGGGAAACAGGAAGAAGAAGAAGAAGTAGAAGAAGAGGACATGTATCCGACAATTTTTTTTTCTTCTTTACCCCTTCGTTCCCTTTCCCTTCATGCAGATTATTTATGAGACGGCCACTTTTCCCTTTGACGGTTGAAACGCGACACGGAATTGGGATGGAGCATAGTAGCCTACGGATAAGTTAGGTAGGTAGGTACACTGCGCGGATCAAAAGGCTTTCACAAGTTTGTGTTATCCGCAAAGCAGCTCGCTCGCTCACCTCCCCACTACTCCCCTCTTAATTGGTTTTCTCGAGGAAATTATGTGAAAGGAGAGATTTTGAGAGTTGACCTAAAGCCTGGAGTATAAAAAAAAACCTTCTGGTCCGGGAAAGAGAAGAAGAGGAACAAGAAGACGTAGTAGTTGTAGTAGTAATGTTTTTTTCTTCTTTTCTGCTTCCTCACTTGAGAAAAGCCCTTTCCGTCACTCTTTCAATTTTGTTCAAAATGCGCCCCGTCTCCGGGGATCCTCTCTCCGTATTTGTCTTAATAAGAACGGGGAACGTAACTACTACTGCTGGCTGGATGAGAAACCTACGAAAATTGAAATAGACAGGAAGGAACAACGCAGTTTCATCCAGGTTGTCTCCTAATGAATTTCCAGTTGCTCGTCCCAATTACCAGAGAGAGAGAGAGAGAGAAGGAAGCTTGCGGTTGAGAGTTGAGGGTCGAGAGCCTATTCATCAAAAAATCTCCTTCTCTGGTCGAGCTAGAAAGTCGGAGTTGGTAGAAGTTGGCAAGGTGAATTTTAAATCATGGACTCGCCTCGTCTCGCTCTTCTCTGGTTCTCTGGTTCGACCAGCTGGAATAAAATAATTCTTTGCATTTCCTCTGGATATGCCAGTAACAAAAAAAAAGGAATCCAGTGGTCCAGTCTCAGCCAGTCTAGTCCGACATGGCTCCCTTTTTTAAGCTTCTCAATCCCCTGGAATGGCTTCGCCGACTGGTGTGGCGCCTCCAAAACAAGGGGTTTAGTAGCTCACAGCGGAACAAGTGGTGGACAACAAATGAGTCAACTGCTGCCGGGAAAGGATCGGCGGAGGCTCGTCCTTCCGCTCAAAAGTTAAACTGCCTCCAGAAGAACAATGCTCCTCCTGATGCTGATGGATGGATCACCCTCCACTTTGCCGCAGAGCTGGACAGTGACAGCGATGAAGTGCGACCGTTGGAGGCGAAAAGAGCGCCACTGCTACCCCGACTTGTGAAACGGGTTCAAGGGAGGACGAATCTGGCTCCTTGTCCCATTTCCCCGGAGGGTTCCACCACAACCGCTGCTGCTGATGATCATGATGATCCCATAAAAGATGTAGACGGGAGCGAGTACCTGATGCAAATTGCGGGAATTAGTAGTGTCGAGTTTAAGCCGGCGGAAGAGGTGGAACTCATCCCGGGCACGTTTCGGGATCGGGAAGCCCCCGAGTCCGACTTTCCCCTGAGCTGGGAGCTGCCTCCGTCCTGCTGCTGCCCTGCTTCTTCCCTGTCTAATTCCAGCAATGATCCCTGCATTTTGTCCTCCATGGAGAACAAGTATGAGAAAAGGGCGAAATTTCGGTTGAGGTATGAAGCCCTGCAAGAGCTGAGGCTGAGGGTGAGGCAAAGGCTGGGTATGGAAGTGTCCTCCTACTCCTCCCTGACCAGTGACGGAGGCGACTTCAAGCTCAACCTCCCAGCCAGGTTTTATCGCAAGATTGGCGTCTCGTCGAGAAAGACGGATGAGAGCAGTAGGGTGGCGAACTGGGCCGGAGTGAAAATTCTGCGGAACATTCAGAAGGCACAGCCGACGACCCTGAACTTGGTGCAGATGGCCGCGGCTTCCAAGGTTAAACATGGGATAACAAAGTTGTACAAAAGGAAACGATAGAAAAAGTACTAATTATTAACATGACGTGTATAATTAGTCAATTTTTATGTATTTATTGCAATTTGTGAGTCCAAAGTTAAAAAAATAGACGGATCCGTATGGTTGACGTTGAGCTATATTTTACATATTAGTGATGTTAACGCCGCTTTTAAATTTAATTGTCTACCAGTATAGAATTTATAGCACAGGTCCATATCTAGGCTAGATCTGAAAATTGTTTGATATATGAATAGGAAAGTGTGCTCTGCTGAGTGATTTTGGATTTTTGGTTTACACCAACTTTATACTTATTTCATCCCTTATCATCATTCCGGTTATCACCGCATTATATTTACTTACCGCTTCCCCGTCAAACACGCTGAAAGTAAAAGTTTCCTTCGTGTTTATTTCTCTCTCTCTCTCTCTCTCTAAAAGTAACTTTTATTGTCTCCGTCTGTTTCCTCGTTTTTGCCCCCAACTTGTGCTACAAGATAAAAGTAAAAGTTGTGTGAAAGATGGGGAGCGAGAGAGAGAGAAAAAAAACCACTAGAATAAACCCATTTTTTGTTGGTTAGACTACACCTGCTCCTGAACCTGTTTGATGTCTAGCAAATAGCAAAAAAAAATCCCGTGTAACCACACTCAAGAAAGAAGAATCCCTCCAACAAAAGACTTTTTCCCCACCTTCTCGAGAGCAAAAAAAAGAAGATAGACTTTTGCACACACTCACAAAAAAAAACTGTTTCACACTTTTTTCCCCTTCTCCATACACTACCCGAACCACCTCAAAAAATGTAGGCTGCTCTCACCTTTAATGCTTCCTCTGCCCTTGAAGCTCTATTCCGTCCGGATAGACCAGGTCAGAAGACTCTGACAAAATGTGAAAAGGCAGGCAAGGCATTCTCTCTCTCTCCCTCTCCGTGTGTGTAACTGACACAATGGCAACATAATCTTGCCCGCCGCCGTCGAGTGTTAATAGTCTGGTCGCGTGCTCTTGAATTTTTTTCCCCTACGATCCTACGGATATGTGTTTTTTTTCTTCGTGGGGAAAAATAAAGTTGGAGGTGATCAAACAAGAATTGTTAGAAAGAGCCCAGAATGAAGCCACTAAACCTGCCGGGAGGGGTATATATGCACCTACATGCACACAAGGTTTGGTTTGGGTTTGCTACATTTTCCTTTTTGCAAAAAAAAAACTTTTGCTTTTTTTCCCAAACGAAAAAAAGTGTGTGGTGCATTTTTTTTTCTTCTCTCTCCCAAAAAACTCATTCCCTTCCTTGGCAGCCCACCCACCTGTCTTCCTTGTTAAAAAAGAATTTGCGCTTTAAATACGCCATATAGCCAAGCGAGCTATACGCTTCAATGGTCCCGATTATTTTGCCAATTTTTCCAACTTTTTTTTCTTCTGATATTAAAATGGAAGGAAGGAAAGGGATAATAAAAAACAGGACTCGACTGTATTGACTTTTCGCCCATTCCCCACTTCATCTTTTCCCCACTTTGGCACGAAACAGATGGCATTTGTCCCGAGTATATCATCACATTAGTATTTTTCACTTGGTCAACTATTTTTTTTCTCTCCTCGAAAAAGGCAATACTCGAATACGAATGGAGAGCAAACAGGAGTGGAGTGGAAACCCGAGCAGGAAGTCGTCGGATATCCAGGGCACAATATGTCTTTTGAGGAGGAGAAGATCATGTAGAAAGTGATGTAGACATTGGGGGAACAAATGCAGGGGAAAAAAGTTAACAAATGTAGAAAACCCTTTTCGTTGTTCCCTCCATGGCTCGACTCTGCTCATACATCTTCCTCCACTTGGTCCAACAAGGAGAGCAGTTGTTGTTGACCGGGCCGTGGCGAGAATAATAATGGCGGTGGTGGGGAGCCGTCGGGGAACTATGGAACTTACTTTTGCCACACACCGGCTCTATACTCCTCGATCCCGCACTTTCCCCGGCTATGGCTCCATGTTAATTGAGCTTTCTGCTCACAGCAGCGGCTCGGAGTAATAATACACATTTTATTCGAGTCCACGCTCTATTCAATTGTTCCAATGTTGAGTAATGGCTATCGGGTGTTGGCAATTCGGAATAGGATAATGGCTATATATGCTCTCTCTCTCTCTCTCTGTCCCCCTCTGCATTCCTTCCTACTTTTTTGCTTTCTTGGGGATATTTGTTTTTAACCTTGGACTCACGTCCGATCCGAATCCGCATTTTTTTGGGGTGAAATATAGTTCGGAACCGATGAGCCTGACGACGGAACGGGATTATCTATGTCGTGCAGGATGGGTCGCATTTTTGAATTCCGAAGAAGAAAAATCATTTTTTGATTATACAGAAGCCTGCCTGCCCCACACTAGATTAGTCGGGTCCTTCGTGTTTTTTTTTGAAAGAGTGGTTTCAGGTTGATGAATGAACTTTTTTCTGCAAGTTATTCCCACTGACTGGGTCAAAAAGCAATATAATAACCACCCGGGGACATCAATACATCATCCATACACGAGCGAGCAGAGGATATTTTTCACTCATTTTTCCAAAATCTTTGCAAGCAAGCAAAAGTGAGCACAAAACGAGCCAGACTCCTTTTTTTGTGGTGGTGGTATATAGAAGAGAAAAGAAAACAACTCACCACGCCAAAATATTGGAACAATGAATGGAGGAGTGAGTAGCGGTATATGTGTGTTTTCTCCGCAGAAAACACATTCAAAGTCAGTCATTCCCTCAAAAAAGGAGGAAAAAAATGTTGTGAAAAGATTTACAGTGCATATTTGTTCGCTTTTTTTCTTCTTCTGGCTCATGTCCCCATTAAACAAGGGGAACAACAACACAAAATATCCACACACCACTTACATATATTTCTCCTCAAAAACCACCAGCAAGATGCTGCCTATCCAGCTTTATTTTTCCTCGTGACTCACAACACACACAGCCTCGTTGTGGCTTAAAAAGGGCTCGTCAAAGCCACCTTTCACTTTGGAAAATAAAATAAAAAAAAATCCGAGCATTTTTTATATATTTTTTTTGTGTCCTCTTCTCTTCCATTCCATCTAGCTCAACTGCACTTTTTTTTCCTGGCTGCCTTTCTGCATTCAGAGAGACATAGAGACCGCGTGTTGGTTGGTGTTTGTGCATCATCATGTCGTCTCTTCCAAACCACTTTCTTGGAAGGCGTATCGCTTTCAAGTGGGCTCCAAGAGGAGAAGAAAGTAGTAGTAGCAAACATGGAACAATAAAATAAAATGAATGCTTCTCGCGGAGAGGAGAAGCAAGAAGAAGCTCTATTATACGCAAGAAGCCCTATTTTGGCCCAACCGAACCGTTCTCTCTCTCTCTCTCTCTGCGTATATGCACCACCTCTTCTTTTTTGGTCTACTCGTCCGTGATTTATTTATTTATCCCTTTCCAGGTTCGTTTTTTCCTTCGTCGTAGGGTTTCCTTCCCCTCGTGACTTTTTTCTGAACACTTCCTCTCCATCCATATAAAAATAAGGCAAAGAGAAGGAGAAGAAGACACTAACCCAGAAACTGGTAGGTTGTGCCCCAAAAAATTGTGTACTAATATAGGTCGGTTTTCTGGACGAAACGGAAAAAACGTGGCTTCTTTTTTAAAAAACGCCATACTCATCCCTTTTCAAAAAAAATACACCTTTTATATGGATTTCTTCTACCCTTTCACCACCACTCTCTCTGAAATGGTCCATACAAAATAGATACATAATAAAAATCGGGAGAAATACATACCTCCCGACTCTCTCTCATAACATAACCCAGACAGGCCAAACCGCGCTGGTATACGTTTCTTTCTCACTATTACTCTGCCTCTCAGACACGGAAATGGAATTCCCAGGAAAGGGGACGGACGGAGAAAGTTGAAACACTTTTCTTTTTATGCCTACAAAAATCCGCGAGAGTTGTGTATATCCATAATATTATTTTGAGGAATGTATATATATACTCATGCTCCTGTGCTGCTGGCTGGCTGGTTTTTATTTTCTTCTTCTT
Source organism: Dicranocentrus wangi (assembly GCA_036850665.1). NCBI lineage: Eukaryota > Metazoa > Arthropoda > Collembola > Entomobryomorpha > Entomobryidae > Dicranocentrus > Dicranocentrus wangi. The sequence goes on from JAANSN010001501.1 coordinate 29,204, forward strand.
TTTTTTTGTGGGAAGCCCATCAAATCTAGTTATTCAGCTGTGGTGCTTCTTTTTTGTGTGTGGACAACAGGAAAACTGGATTGTACACAATGCGTGAGTGTTTATCTGACTTCTTGCGTGTCACCATGTCCTCTCATGCCTCTCTCCTTTCGTGGATGAGGGGGAAAAAAGAAGAGGAGAGTTAGAGTTTTTTTTTTTGCTTGGAGTCATGAATGAATTGATACTTGGGAAAAAAAGGATTTTCACGAAGCGGTAGCAGCGGACCTGATACGAAAAATCCTGTATTTCTCTCAAGATTTGTGTAAGATGCATATGATGGGGATGGTGATGAGATAGGAGTAGGAGCATGGGTGGAAGCACACACATATTCCCGTCCTCCTCCTCCTCGTCGAGTCGTCGAGATCACAACAAAGTGAGGAGAAAGTGTCCCTTGAGCCCGAGTGGGAGACGTGATTGAAGTCGGTGTTTTGGCTTTCATGAGATATTCATCGATTCATCACCTTAGGCTCCTACTCTGACGATTCTTTTGCTTTTCTCCTTCTCCTTCTCCATTTTGTTGCTTTTTTTCTATTTATTTTAGACTGCTGGCGGGGAGTAGACAACAGGGAGAATCAAATTGTGTGCACTACTACTGATAAATGTATATATAGAGAAGAGGGAGGAAGAAAAAACGAAAGGAAAACTTTATTTTTCGTATTATGACAATTTCCCCTTGATTCCATTTCTAGAAAATGTGATACTTTTGCATAATCACGGGGATCCTCGCGAAAGCAATTGTGCTCCGGGCTGGAAATCCGGAGTTTTCTCACGAGACGATGAGGGAAAAGGAGAATTGTAAAAATGAGTATCTTTTTTTTCTTTCTCTCTCTCTCTCTCTACATTTTTGCAAAACTCATTCTCCCACACACCGGCTTCCCTTTGTTAGTGGGTGGTGGCGGTGCGGTGGTGATGATAGACTAGTTGGATTCGGATTTGAAAAGAATCCACAATTTATTGCAAATTGGGAGTTGAGGGGGAAACCCGGCAAGTGGTTTTCCCACCTGGAATAATAATAAACTAAAAACCGGGTTTGCATGTCCGGAGGACAAAAAAATACACAACTGTTTTAAATGACTTGGATATATGGAGGCGGTGGCGGCGGTGGTGATGGTGTTGGCGGCGGAAGACGGAGTAAGTGAAAACTTTGATATCCAGATGGTGATGATTGTGATGATACAAGCTTCCTTGTCGCGTTTCCCCAAAAATACTTTTTTTCCTTATATATTTCCTTCCAGCTTGCCACCAACCTCACAGGCTTTTCCTTTGCCTCTCTCTACTTTCCATTGTAAACTTTTGCAAGGACACACTCTCTGAGTGACAGAGAGTGAGGGGGAGACGGAAAAAGCGGATAAATATGGGCATCGTTTAAATGTCATCATCGTCAGGGGATGAACAACAGGGGGCAAATGAGTTGGCCTTTGAGCCAAAAAACCCGGCACAATAGAAAACTTCAACTTTCTTTCCTTTTTTATCGTATCATCACCACCAAATAAAAATCTAGAGCTATCTCTCCTCCGCTCTTTGCCTGTTCACAAGAGTACATACATGGGAACAAGCGAGCGTGTTGAGAAAAACTAGGCCAAACACTATAGCTCTCTCTCTCTCCCTCTGTATATGTATATAGCTGTTAGTTGGCTGGCTGGCTTTTTGCGAGAATTCGATATTAGAACGTTTTCAATGCACTAAAAGTGTAACCCATTTCGGGGGATTATTCCGCACACTGGAAATATGATTCAACTTGCTTTCCAGTTTTCACTCATTCCCCAAAAATGTGTGTGGAAATGGCACGAAGGCAAATAAAAAAAAACTTTATATACGTCTCAATACCCTTGAGCAAACCATATTATATGTACACACACCCCGACACAACAAGAAATATCATTTATTTTCCCCTTTCCTTCCACTCGTCTTCCAATAACTTTTGATTGTGCAGACTTAAAAACGCATAAAAGCTAACGGAATTTTTCCCCCTCCATCTGTGGTCCCTATAACACGCACATTCTACGCAGATGGAGCACACCCACAGCAAGAAATGGAGAAAAAAATCCTCAACTTTTTTTTGTTTTGTTTTGCTTTTAAGAGAAGAAAAAAAGAATTAAACGCACAGATCCAAATCTGCGAACAAAAGGACAACAAAAAATAATAATATATAATTTTGTTCTCTCTAACTCTTTTTGTTTGCCCTTTGTGTATTCTTTGAGCTGTGAAACAAAGAGATTTTTTTGAAGATATGAAAGTGCTCCCAGCAGCAGCAGAGTAAATAGCGGGAGAGAGTGAAGTGGAGTGTTAGTAGTATTTAGCAGCAGAGTCAACTACTTTTTTTTACTTCTTTTTTGCTGTCTCCTTCACTTCACTTCATTATCCAAAAGTTCCCTTCTGGCCCCGACAATGAACATTTTAAAACATTACAACTCTCTCTCTCTCTCTCTCTGTTTACATATTGCAGGAAACAAAGGAGCAAGCAAGGTATGGCGAGTGCCGTTTAGGAGGAAAATGTGCGAAAGGCTATTAAATGAGGAAAAAGACTCACTTGAGACATGGGATGAGTGAGAGTGGCGAGGAAAAGGAGAAGTGTGGTGCGTATATATATATAACTTTTTTCTCTTCTACTTACTCACTTTTAGTCTTCTTCTCTCCCCATTTCAAAAACAGGATACAATCTCGGAACTACTCCCTTTTTATTGTTATGCTCATCAACACCAAGCACGTTTTCCGTGGAAAAGGTGGTATACACTTTTCGTCCCTTTCTCTCTCTTTTAGCTTTCCGGACAAACAAGCTAAAAAAATGCCAGTGGAAATCACAAAAGATTTTCACCGGATTTCCGTTTTCTCTCTGTACGAAAAAGAGTAGAGTATATAGTCTGCCCTCCCACTTGATTGTCTCCAATCCATGATCCCCCACCCCACTCCCTCCTCCCTAGTAATCACGCCCTGGATTTTGGACTTTGAATGATATTTCTTGTCGGCACGTATTTAGTGATCGTGTGTTACTTAAGCAGACACATCCTTCTCGTGACACGATGGTGACACGCTGGGAAAGCTTTTAGTCTCTAATTCCCCGCTTCAATGGAAATACATGGGAATATTATGATCACCGTAAAAAAAACTTGAGATATTGAGTTCTCTCTTTTCTCCTTTTTGGATCCCCATAAAAACAGAGAGAGGAGGTTCTCCCGTGTCTCCTCACTTATATTTCCCCTTGGGGAGGCAAGTGTTCTCTGCTAGTACACACGAGAGAGATCCAGAGAGAGAGAGAGAAAGAGGGAATCCAAATGTGACAATCAGACTTTCACTTTCCCCCTCCTCCTCATCCACTACTTTCCCATTTACAGCTTTTGTCTTTGTCGTTCGCGTTGCGACGACTTTTGATGATCGAACCAACTTTTTGTATTTAGGGCAGTAAACATGTGTCCCGGTGTGGTTTCAACGGGGAAAACATGGTTCCATCAGCCATTTTACTGCAGCCTGCAACAACGCTCCTATCTTATATACACACACCAACTACAACAACTGTTTATTCCTCTGTAAATAAATTACGAGTTGATATTACAGAAAGAACCAAAAAAAAAGAAAGTTTTTT
>JAANSN010001502.1:0-32820 GCA_036850665.1 Dicranocentrus wangi
TCGACGATATATTATAGGCATAATATTGTAATATCCTCGTTTTTCAGATGAAGAGGAAGGTGAGGAGCGAGCGGAGCGGTGGTGGTGAGCTCTATTCATGACGTGGCAGCAAGGATTTCAAGCGAGGTCATTTTTCAGTTTATTTTTCACCTCTTTTTTCACACTTCCAAAGTTTCCAACAAAAGGGGGTCCAGCGTGGAACGGGAAAATCTAAGAGGTGAAGTTGTTTTTTTTGCTAGTTTTAGAAATGAAAATGAATTTATGCAGGCATGAAAGGAGAGGCGAAGACTGGAAAGGAAAGCATATTTTTTTTTAGAAAGAGGAAGTGGTTATACAGGCCGGCTTCATCTTCATGAAGAAATGATAGTTGTTGTGACGACGGCGTGGGGAAACGACGTACGACATGACAAAGGGATTTTGACACAAGTAATAACCAAATCAAAACTGTAGAAACCACTACCAACCTTAGAGCCCAAACAATTTTCAACAAAATGTCGTCCACACAATTTGTGACGGCGAAGAGGAGGAGGAAACAGGCTGGGAAAGAATTATCAACCCGCATTTCCCGATTTGTCCTCCTTTGAGATGACAATGTAATGTACCCCATTACGCCTCTCTGATTTTTGCATGTGGATCATTGCTGATACTTCGAACACTTAAGTGTAAAGCAAGTCCAGTCTTAGCATCATCATTATCATCATCGCACGAAACTTGGATTCACACTTTTAACCAGAGTCTCTCTGCCTGTAATTAATCTTGAAGGCTGCATGATACTTATTACGTTTGGCCAAAATGGAAAGAAGAATTAAAAGAGGAGGTGGTTCAGGTGGGGCATTAACCGTCATCGGTGGTCAGACCAGACTTGCTGCTATAACTGTCATCCTGTCCTGACTATGACGCTTGCGAAAATCTGCTTGGATTTGCAATTCTGCGGAGTCGACAATTTACAGGAAGGTTTGGGTTATAAGCATACTACTCCTCCTTTCGTTTAATGCCCAATGCAGGTACTGCTCACCATTGACAATGATTTGGTGGATCAACTAAGGTCTACCATTCCCATTTACTAGGACTCTCGTCAATCAAGGAAATTCTTTCATTTATTTTGCTTGTTTAAAACCCAACAACAATATTATTCATACTTATTTTAATTTCTCACATATTTTCCTCTTGAACAAACATGGAATGAAGAATAGCTGGGATAAAAGAGTCGGCAACAATAACATAGGGTTCACATGACGAATACAAAAGAACTTGAACACACGTGAATCGAAATTAGAATTTCCCGTACTTATTAATTTTGGCATGACAATTTTGGCTTCATATACTCGGTATTTTTACTCTCTTCTCTTTTTTGTTCAATTCATCTGTTACAATTACATTGATGATATGGGGTGTTCGCCGGAATCACGTTTTGGTAAAATGATAAATGATACTAATTAATTACAAGTAATCCAGTATTTAGTTAGCTATACAAAATGTGGACGCTAAACTCGAAAATAGCATCCTCCAAAATATAGCCGACCTTATTTCGTATATCCATATGTAGTTGCATTTGCACTGACAATGGCATATATCATTCTTTAGTGCGATACCCGTCTTTCACCTTGACATTTCTAAACTCACTCAGCCGAGATGCATTTTGGGGACGACATATTTGCTCGAAGGTGGATTATGTCGAGATGTACTACACAATGTACATGTTAATTCCGTTCAATAAATTCGTATTTATGAGTAGGGACAATATTAGTGCGTTAAGGAATGTCAGAATATATGCATTTTCCGATTTCCTCACTTAGCATTCCGGTCGTCAGATGCTCTACGCATGATGACAAGCTTATTTTTGGGATGGAATTTAATTTCTGGTTTCTCCTTCTCCCACATTCATTATCGTTAGGGTAATGTAGCGACATGCGTCAAAGTGTATTCTACAAATCTATTCACACACAGTTTGTTAACCTGTATTAGAGAATAAGAAATTCTTTGAAAGAAATTGAGAATAAGGTCATGGATTGTCTTGAAGTTGAATGGAGAAAGTGTGCCAATTTAACCTTGCCTGGTTTATTGACTTGCACGGTTGCACGCAAAGGCAAACTCACTTCCATCCAACACTAGTCTCTCAACATCCCAGGGGCCAGGGTGAACTATTCGTGGCTGTGATTCGCTATTTCGGTGGAAAGTTGCAACTCCTTGTATCAAATTTTAAACCAGCGGTCGGGCAGCATGAAGGTATCATATAAACCCAACTAATTCAGAGTTTGTAAGAATGAAAGTTTTCGAACAATAATTCGATTTTTTTTTCAGTTGCTCCTCGTGTTCATTGCTCTCCTTGTATTTGGAGCTGGCATGGAAGTAGGAGCAGTGCGGCTAATTCCCGAAGAGGAAGGGCAAGGCTACTATTATGACCTTACTGGCTACGGATATAGACACTATGGACACGGGGTTGGAGGCTACGGCCAGGATGGGGGTAACGCAGAGTTGATAGGATTACATTAGCAAATTGAGAGTTTGATTCAAGTCGAGAAATTGTAGTAATGATAGTATTCAGTGTTGGAGTAGTCATGCGTCAATAAATCAGTGCAGGGGTTCTATTTCACATCAGTTCAATCGCATACATCGTCATATACATATTATTTAACCACATCCTCCGTGAGCAACAAGTGAGTGAAGGTGAAGCATCAAGTCCTAAGTAAAGCCTACTACTGGAAACGGAAATAATAAGTGTTATGCCTTTGTTCCAAGTCCAATTAGTGTACGTTTTGTATGCATATCACCAGCACGAAAATATTTTGGATGCTCTCATCCATCATATCATAACTAATACACCATGCACCAACCATGCACCTTTGCATTCTAACAATCAGATACAAAGAAAATCTAGAGCCTCCAGTCATTGCCCAGTGGTAAAAATTGCTATTCACTATTCACTTACTCTGACTGGACTTTTTTACGTGCACCTGGAATATTTATCCTACACACTTTGCAACTATTCCTGAATGGATGAAAAAGGACTACTTGGCTCATCCTCCACCATCACCATCAAAACCAACGTATCCTTTTCGGAATAGAGCTCCCTAACTAAACCCACACATTTCTTCACCGAATCTTAACGCTCGCTCGATTTCTATCTTGCAACACACGAGTATTTTCTATTTTTTAAAACAATTTTAGCATCAAATGGATGAACATATGTGTACACTTTGGCCATCTCGAAAACCTTACCCTTCTCATTTGCATAATCGATTAGACGGACTGGCTTGTCAGTAAAAAGATAATCTAAACATCAAATGTCACGGGAGACTATATATATTATACATGTATCACCAAATTAGTGATCAGTGGACATGGGTTCAGAACAGAGTTGACCGACTTGCTGACTTTGAGTCTTAAAATAAAAATCTGTTAGTAGCATCGATTCACACCTTGTCCTCTTCAGTCTTCGCATGTTTATATATTCAACCAAGGAACAGTTGCTGCGTTGATGTTGGTCTGACAGGACGCTTGGTTTTTTTTAAAATTAAAATCACAACTTTGTAATAAAACTTTTGTAATTTGTCCGCCAAGCTTCATTTTGTTCGTGAAATTTTGTAACGTATTTTTATTGTTGGTGGTAGTACATCCCATTTCGAGGTTGTTGCAAAATGAGCGCTTCTAGTAGCACTGTACAAGCCCTCTGGTGCGGATGTAATTTCTGAAGTCGACATTTACTCAGCAAAATTATTACTTTGTAATGTAATGACTGGTCAGGTTAAAAATGGCTTTATTACATTTGAGATGGAGATACTATAATACTACTTTCAATGGAGGATTTAGTGACTGGGTTAGTGATTCTTAATTCGTTAATTGAATGAATACCGATTAACGATTAATTGTGATTATTCTTTTAAACTCACTCTCACTGCAGAAAAAAACATGACATGCATGACTTGACTTGTGTCCTAAAACATATACATATTTGCTTGAAAGTACCTACGTTTTTCATCAGGAATTTTGTTTGACAAGATAGACAAGACTCCGTTCGCGAATTGGCAAATACCGCATGCTGTATCTCGTATAAAAAGTGTTGCACTTTGCATGCTTCAGCTACATTGAAAATGGCGCATTGAAAATGTACTATAACTTATACTTTCTCTACCTTTTTGACCATCCAAAGTTAATAATAAGCATTTTAACACATTTCAGTATAAACTGAAAAGTTTCCAGCACAAAAGACCCCTTTCTCCTTGCAAGGCAAGGATACCAGGCACGGGAAGACAGGTAGGTGTTCTGTTCCATATTGATTGAAAATGAAACTGGTCATGATTCATGGAAACCTTGTTTCTTCCATATTTTTTACCTTCATAATTTTGGCTTTTAATTGAAACGCAAAAGCATGACTAATCTAAGTAAACTTCCCCATTGCGACTAGAAATGAATAGGTTTACTTCATTAATTTATTAAGTATGTGTGCTGAGCATCCAGTGACCACTACCCTTGAATGTGATAGAAGCGGAAAGGCTGGATATACGGATGGAGTCTATCTGGGGAGTATCAATAAAACAGATAGTCTCTAATCTACGACCATGTAATTAATAATTATTTACATACAAAGCTGACATATATAATAACGTCTTAACTAGGCGACAATGTCTTTGGATTTCACTCTGCACGACTGTACCAAGACGAATGAATATGATCGGATTTGTGACAAATAGAGAGGATTCATGATATTCATATATGCACCATGTCTCTCCGGCAGGTTTCCGAACTGTGGTCTCTGGTGCTCGCAATAATAAGCAAATTGGTATGAAATTACATATTACTATTATTGTACCGAGCACTATTATTCACGTCTCCTCACTTCTTCACGACTATACTCTTGGGTTAGGAAAAGAATGAGTGAGCAGAAGTGAGCACAACCAACCTCCAGGAAGCACGATGTGGAAGTTTTACATCTTTTACGTTTCAGTTTAAAATTATAAAACTAAAAGTTTCAAGAATATATTACATTGGAAGGATAGGTATGATTTCGAAGTTAGTTAGCAATATTCTCTATATCAATATATGAACTGAATGGAGAATGGAGAGTAGTAGTTGTAGATTGTAGTAGCTAGCAACACAGAGTAGTAAGTATTGCAAGAAAGGAGGGTGAAGGCTCAAAATCACAAAGTTGTCTTACATTTTGCCATTGCTTGTTGCTCTTGCATAATATCTGTCTGCAACTGCAATGCAACCACCGTCGAATGTTCAGCATTATCCGAAATGTAAAGCAAAAATGCGTGGTAAAAGATTTTATGACTTTTATGAGGGCAAAGGGCAGCAAAGCCGTCTCTCGTTCATAGTTTTCTACCATTCCGTCGTCGAGATATGAAATCCGAATGATCGAATAAAACTTCGTTTAATTAAATCTTGCCCAAAACTAAATCTCTGCTTTTCACTTTTGTTGCAATCTTTGGTATAAATGTATAATATGTAAATGTGAAACTGTGTGAATTCCGTGAAACGGCTATCTACATTCCTTCATGTAAATAAATATGCGAATTCGTTAGAGAAGTCCATGCCATAAGCATTCATTCATAAGGTTTCATTCAAATTGCGCTTTTACTACTACTGCATGCATCCCAATTGAAATATTTTTGCATGTCTTTGATGTGTCCTAGCCCGGTCCTTGAATATCAAAATTAAATGTAATTCGTCAAAACGTAGTAATCTCCTCTTAATGATACTTTTAAACGATATCCTATTTGCTGTGCATGTTAGAATTATCCAACGAAAAAGATAATGGTTCGGAAGAACCATCAAAACTGCTTCAATCAGTTACAAGAATCTCTCTGGATATATTGGTACAATCCACTTCGATTAGCATGTGGTACGTGAAAGTGGAAGTGTGAAGGCAATTGAGGATCTCTCAATATTTTATGTATCATGTAACATTATATTTTTATATTGTCGAATCGACTTAATTTCTTAATTGTAGAAAGAATTTTGTGAAAACTAGTGTACCATTTGCCTGTGATTAGTGTGATTATGTAAGCTGAACTGTTTATATAATTAATAAATATTGTAAAAAATCGAATATCCATTGTTGAAATTACATAAGGTATGAGGTATAGCATATACTTCATGCGTGATGCATATCATTATTATCATGTCATGGCAAGTTCAGAATCATTTGAATATTGCGAGGGGATTACACTTCACTGCGGTCATGAAACTACTGGAGCTTAATCATTCATTCTTCGTGAAAAGCTATTCGATTAAGCTCAGGTTTTACATGTTATATTTTATTGTCAACAAGTTCGAATAGAAGTCAATTAATATTCCTTAGATTACATATTTACAAGTGCCTAAATAGCTAATTTCATTATTTAATAATAATAATCAGTACAAATCACGTACAAAGAAATATTCCAGCGCCAAATAGATCCGTCATCACAAGCCCTCCCCCAAGAACTTTCCCTTCCGGAGAAAAAGCAGTGCTTGCTTTTGACAGTGGACGTACGGGCGACGTTTCAGGGTTTCCAGTTTGCACTTGCTGCAACTTACAAATAACCTTTTAGATATTAAAATATTAAATACTCAGTAGTATTAATTAACATTATATTACTGTACATTATATTCATTAGCAAAGCCAAACTTCTAGAAACAACATATTTTTATTTCTATCTCTAATATTTCAAATTCATTTGAATGATTTCTAAAACACTACTACCCCTTTATCAATGTACACACAAATGGGAAAAGTAGAAATCTCTAATTTGAGACTGAAGATAACAAAGCGCCGTACGGCCCCAATACTTACAAAAATGATGGAGTTCAGAACATAGTTAATATATTTTTATCTTAAAATAGTGCACAATATTTTTATAGTGTATTTGCTTATATAGTGATTAATAAAGTCCAACAAAAATATTGCAAAATTGCTCCGTTTACAATTTATTCAGATCCAGATTATCCAACTCCATTCTCCCCGTCGCTGATGCCACTACCACCATCACTATCGTCCTTCTCTTTGAAATAAATCGGCAACCCCGTTACCACTGTAACTGTAAAACTATAACTGTATGATTGCAAACACCCAAATAAAGACTTCCTATCTTATCCTATCCTCTATCCTATCAACATCGCTGAGGGAGTGTCTACCATTCGTCGTTGAAATAATTATGATAATAATAATAATTATAATAATAACGGAGCATTCCACTACCGCATACCGCTATCATTTCTTACATTTCGCTGTGTTCCGGCTGAAAAGTCATGCTCGGACGAAGGAATAAGAAATTCCGAAAGCTTAGCAAGAATAAAATCGTTAAAATTATCCACCTGAACTCCCATCTTGTATCTTATTAACATAAAAAAATGAGTGGATGGACAAATATCAAAAACCTATGCCCAAGTGAGCTTAAAATTTTTCATTTTCTCTTCCAGCTGTAGGAAAATATCAGAATCCACGCTCAACTAGGAAAAAATACATTCACAAATCCCAAGTAAGTATAACAAAATGAGAATAAAAAATGTAGTTGGAAAAATGGACACGTACTTCATCGTCGAGTGTAATTTCTAGTGTTTCCAGGTTTGGCAGTTCAAGGAATCTGACAAGAGACGTTTCGGTTAGGGCTGTGGGTCCTATTCCGTGTAGGTAGGCGTTCCTCATGACCAGAGATTTCAAGCCTAAATGAAATTGATACATGAAACTGATTCAGTTAATACGTAGATGTTCAAAACGGGATTATATTGCATATTGCCAAAATACGAGTGTCTCTATTTCTGCAAACATATTTCACAATTCACCTGGTAGGTATGGAGCAATGTGAGAAATCCCCGCATCATCAACCTCATATCCCATAATAGTCAAATGTTGGAGGTCAGGGAAGCATTGGACCACGGCGCGTAGCGTGTGGTTATCTAACCACAACTGGAGATCCTCCAGGTTGGGAAAAAACCCTTGCATCTTGCGCACATCTTCCGAGCCAAGCGGACCACAAACAAGTCTAACATTACCGTCGTGGAGAAAGTGAAATTTCGTCAGACTGGGAAGGATCAGTCTTTCGTCAGTATTTCGCACTATTTGGGGAAACGTGTCCTGGAAACTGCCTCCAAATGTAGTATTAATTATGGAAAGAGACTTCAGTTTCTGGAAACGCTGGAATGGGTTTAGACTCTTGATTTCCTGTCCGCGTAGCTCAAGATTTTCTACGAAAGGCAGCTCGGGTGGTTCAAAATTGTCTAGAACAGCCTCGGCGTGGATACTGAGCTTCTTGAGAGTTGCAGCTTGGGAGCTTAAAACCTCATACATCCCATGCAGAGTTTCGCCATCAAGAAATATTTCCAGTGTTTCCAAGCTCAATTGCGCATTCCGGAAGAGAGGTGCTAGGGAGGTTTGGTCGTGGGAAGTCCTGCATTCAATAAATGCGATAAGATCAAAATGTCTGTTAACTAATCCTAGTGTTGGAATTATATTTTTAAAAAGTAGCTGTCCATAATGTTCAGTTTACCCTTCCAAACTGATTTTCAAGCTTCTCAAATCCAGCCTTTTCTTATCCGATGACCTAATATTTCCAATTGCTTTCAACGCCTTCTTGTTCGCCGCCTCCATGTTCAGGAAATCGGGACCTGCCAATAACAAAGTCTGCAACACAAATTCAATTATTTACCACATGCCATGACAGACAGGCTAATACTAAGTACATCAAAGGAAATTCGAACCTTCAGGTTTGGGTATCGGTTTAAAAGGCGAGTCCATCCAGCTAGTGGTAGCCTCGATACGTCATCACGACGAAGGTTTTGAAAAGAAACTTGAAGTGACGTCAGCTTCGTGTGGTCTTCTTGCATTAGCTCATAGATCCCATGTCGTAAAACTTTAGCACGGACTTTGATACTCGCTACGAGTTTGGCTAAATTGGGGCTCATTGTGGAGAGCATGGTGGCACGATAAGTGTCAAAATCCGGGATAACCAGGTCTAGCTTCAGCTCCGTTACAAACGGTCCATAACTCCTGAGAAACTGCTGAAGAAAATGATGCTGCACTGGGTCACAGGCGTTGCCTGCAAGATGGGACTTCGTGTATTGTCGCAAGCCGCAGTATTCGTACGGACCATAGGAATGAAATTCATTCCGGAACAGTCTGAGAAATGTAAGCATATCACTACGAAGAGAAGGTAGTTCCTCCTCCTCTTCTTCATCGCTATCAGGATTTGGATTAAGGCGTAATCCAATTACGGGAGCTTTGGTTTGCCAGGCTGGAAGGGACCCCTTGAACCAATGGGTCGAAACCCGACGGCATTGGCCCAGTTGCTCAAAATCAACGAATTTAAACATGTTTGACAAAATCTAAAAAAAAAAAAGATGAAAGGATAGGATCAGGATCAAGTCATGAGTGCCTAGTGGAGTTAAACTGCCCTTGTGTCGGGAAGTCTTTTTAACTGTCAACAGGTGACCACTGACCGACAACTGTCCACGAACAACTTATGACTTACCACATTATTCAACAGAGGATTGTCACAAGCTGCCTGTCCTGGAGGGTCTGCAACAACGTCTGGACTATTCTCGACCTTGACTCTTGCCATCTTCCCAATTTGGAAAGCCATTCTGCTACGCTACGTTGATTGCTACAGACTCTGCAAATGCCAGCCGTCACGTCACCCACCAGTCCACCGTCAGTTGTTGACAGTAGTACTAAAAACAACATGAATATGAATACAATACACTACAAACCCACTTAAAAATATTGATAATAATTTGGCAAGTCGGCTTCAACCTAGCCAAAAGAAACTAAAAAAAACAAAACTGTCAAGTTTAATTAAACACTTAAATCTCTCCCGTCCTCTCTGTCACCTCACCTATCTAGTTCATACGGGATTATGGATTACGAAACTATTCCCCTCCCCACTTCTGCCCCGCCGCTTCCCCCAAATCAACAGTAGCTGGAATGGAATATATACTTGTAGTAGAATTAATTCTAAACTTCCTTCAGGTAATTAGTACGAAATAAATTAAAAGTCATAATGTGCAATTCAACTCATTTACTGATTCAGTTTGACAAAAACTGTGAGTGTTAAACTGAATGACAATCAGCCTGAATTAGTGATCCAGGATGACTAATAATAATGATGAATCAGTCCGTCTTATTTTATTTGGACTGCTTGGCATTTCCATTTTGACATGGATAAGAATTAACAAAAGCATGTACACATAATCTTGGAGAGCAGGATGATAATGCATGCAAGATATATTTTAGTTTTAGACGATATGTAAGTTTATGTGGACTAGGAATTTGTGTCACACATCATTATATTCATTATATTCGTAGAGAGAGTAGAAGAAACATGAAGACGAAGCTTCTTTGCTCCCTTCGCTTCTTGTCTTGTATGTAATACATAATATTCCTTCCTTCCCTCAAAGTGATGCTGAGTTTTCTTGCTTTTCTTCTGGCAGGAGCATGGTATTTGGCATTTCCCTTAGTTCGGAGGAGGAGGTGGAACGCTGATGAGATTTAGGTAGTTGCAGGAAAGGAGTGTGCAGGCAAAAAGATGTAACTTGCTCGTTTATCATCACTTTTAGCCCTCGTTCCCGTCGCTCGTGAACGTGCACTCGAACTTGTACGATTTACAATAGGTCGGTTCATAATTCATTATGCCGGAATAACACACTGCCTCCATCACTTCTGTTCAGTTTCAGTCAGGTTATTAGATTGAACTTTTGAACTGGTGCAATTTAACTAACTAGGGAATCCTATGCCTCTTAAAATATATTCCCGAAACTTTTTCAGAATGACTATTTTACCCAACAGAAATGCAATGTAAGACCCACTTGTTGCTTGCTGACTCATTCTCTTTCTATATGCGTTCAGCAACCACGCCACGTTGGAGCTGCTATGCTGATACAAGAAGAAGGTGGAGGAGGACGGAGAGGAATGAGGAATACAGAAAAGAAAGAAGGAAGATAATAGTTTCAGTAGATACTCAGTCGGTCGGTAGTCTTTGCTAGATAGTAGTATTCGTGGTGAGAGTGGAGAGAGTGCTTTAAGTTTAATAAAGTGCCGATCAAGATCCCCCTACCTAATGAACCATTATTATTAAACTGGCCAAAGGTATTTTAAAAACCTGTCGTTATAGTTGTTGACAGAGGAAACAAGGTGAGTGAGCGGATTATTTCCACCAAGAAATGGGGACTGCGAAACGTATAGCAAACCCGGAATGGGTACAAGCAATCTGGGACGCAATATCCCAACAAGATTCCGCTCAAGGAATGGATTTCCAAAGGTTGAAAACCCTGATGGTCAACTCATCAACATACAAAAAAGGAGGTACACTTGTTAACAGCTTTAGCATATATAAAATGTGTTTTTTTAAATATTAAGGGCTATAATAATCAGCCAGATGATTGTCCCCGTATTGAGTGTTATTTTATAACCAATATTTTGCATTTAAATTGGTAATATTAAATACTTGTTAATTTATTATAACACAGACAACGTATTACTAAAGCGTGAACTGAATCAAGCTGTGGCGGATGGTCTCGTCACCCAAAATGGACCAAGTGGGGATGAGGAGGAACCAACAAAATACAGCTTTCCTCCTCCTGAGTCATTCATTTTTAGAGGAACTCATGATTGGTACTGCTTTCGTTGTCACTCACCGGGAGAAGTCGTAGAATGTCGTTCTTGCCCTCGAGTTTATCATTTGAAATGTCTCCACGGTAGACAACCAGAGAACGGTAGTCTTACTTGTCCAGCCTGTCATGTAAGTTGTACTCATATATATTACCTTTATGTTGCTGTGTACCATTATTGGAGGTCGGATTTATTTTATTTCACAGCTTGTGGATACTGTTACAAATATCCCAATCGAGCAAAGTGAGCTGAACGAGCTCCTCCAACATATCTGCAACAGGTTTCAAAAGTTGGAAACATCCATATTAAACAGGGCTGGTGGTACGGCCTGGGCATCCGTACACAACGATCCTAATTGTAACACTGCGAACGCCGGGTTGTCGGAGGATTGGAGGTTCCGCCTTCTCGTGTACCAACCCATGGATTTGCAGACTTTGATTGAGAAAACATCGCAAGCCCAGCGAGTCAAATAAATGCATTCTATCGTCACTACTAAATATTATATTGTGCTTCTTTTTATAACAAATGTCTAATTACGTATTTTGGTATTTCTTATGTAATAAAAGGTACGCTTCGTTGGAGGAATTTCAAGTTGACTGCGAAACCCTGGTTCATGGCCTGGTCGTGTACTTTGGTCAGCAAATGCTAGAAAATGGCCAACTTGGCGAGCGGGTCTTGAGTACTGCTATGCAGGAAATTGAAGAAATCAGGCTTTGTCCTGATTGCTACAGACGATCAAATGGAGAAAAGGGCACCTGGTGGTTTTGCTCGCCTTGTACTGTCCCTCACGAAGTAGTCTGGGTTAAACATCCAGATTGTGCATATCGGCCAGCTAAGGTATCCTTATTAAGTATTTGTACATATGTATTTTATGATTACCTCCATTTCATAATATTTTGTTAAAATTAAATCTGAAATTATTGATACAGGTTATGAAAAATAACGGTGAAACATATGATGTTTGGTATTTTGGAGGAGATCATGAGCGAGAGACTGTACATCGGCGAAACATTCAGTCGATTGATTCCAGAATTCGTCAGCCGAGGGCTTTTAAGACTCCCTCCTGGATCGAGGCTTACGAAGAGCTAAGAGAATTTCAAGCATTGGCAGGGCTTCCTCAAATAGCCGACGAGCCTCACTCAGGATCAGGATGCAAAGGAGGATCCGCAGACACAGGACGACGAGGCCGTAAGTGCCACGACACGCTTTTCCGTCTTACAGTGAATGGCGAATACTAATTAATATTTCGCCACTTTGCTATATAATAATACTAATTTAATTAATACATTGCATGCAGCCCGAAAACAAGGAGCTTCCAATACCCCTGAAGAAGCTGTTACAAAGAAGAAGAGTCTCATGACGACTAAACGAAATAGTTCAGGTACGCAAGGAACATCTAAGAAATCTGAAGCAGCCACAGCAGCTCCACAAACCAATGGAAATCAGCTCTCACCTCCAACTTCAAGGGGACGCCCTTCCAAAGAGAAAGTTGGAGCTTCCACTAAATGGAGTGAATTGTGTAAATACAACCATTCCTATTCATTTTTATACTGTACTCGATTATAAAAATAGTGGTAGTAGTAGCACATTTTGTCTTTGTGTACTAATTCGCAGCTACTTCGGAAGCCATGGGTTTCTTCATAGATCCAAAGTCAAAGAAAGGAGACAGATTCGTTTCATATTTAGCTTTCGAGGCTGCTAGAAAGAGAATGAGGACGGAGAATGCAACTGTGAATCATGCCGAATGCGGGAGAGCAAGCCCAAGAGCTTCTCAGAGCTCTGACGAGGACGACGACGATGACATTCAAGTGTTAAAAATAATTATGAAGAAAGCCCCCACACCAGGCACTGGTCACACTAATAATAAATATATTGATATCTCACACCTTCATCCTAAGTCAAGGGCGATTGTGGCACAACTAGCACGCGTATATGAGGATCATCATGATGCCGATTTGGTGAGGATCGTGAAAGATGAAGATTCTATTCTTATTCTATGTTCAAAACGAGAATATTTCACCCAACATTTTGGGTATTGTTAGTGTACGACCATTCATCGTTGAAATACTTAACTTTCAGGGGTTGTCTGATCAGAATTTGGAAAAACAAGACCGCGCTTCATTGTCTGGAAATAAATCAAATTCTAATCGCCTTGTCACAAAGTCACTCTTAGTGATGAGACTTGCTGAACATTTGGTGGAATTAAAAGCTCGTCGTGAGCGAGAAATAGCAGACATCAAAAAGAAAGGATGTGGCGTCGTCGAGGAATGAGTTGCTTGGGGTAAATTGGGATTTAAAGATTTAGACTGACTGAAAAAGGATTTTTTCGTATTACTGGTTGATTGATAACCCACGGCGTCTGGTTTCTGTAGGGTTGGGTGGTGTGCGGGGGTGAAGCACCATTTTGTTTTTGTAGTACTTTTTTAAATCTTCAGATCTGGATCTTGGTAGGAGTTGATGGACCGCTATGTAAGGAAAGGAAGAGGAGGGCTATTCCTCCTCCAACAACTTAGTGAATCATGCCAACCAGAAGCGCATTGTTATTTGCTCCATTGTTATGTACTATTTAACATTTTGTTCTTGTCCTACCTAATCGTGGTTTTTTAGTATGAAAACAGAGCTGTTAATTCCAAAACACTGTTAGGTAGTCAAAACACTGTCTTTTTAAAAATAATTTTTCGTAAATATTTGTATGGTCTAATCGCCTAATTTGTAAATAAACTGGGGTATGTTAATAATGAGATATTATGGTGTTCAATTATTAGAGCTGCTGAATTTGCTATTCTTGCATTAATTATAGCTGACTAAAGAGTCATTTTTAAGCTACGGAATCTTTGGTAATTTCATGACTGCATGACAAATGATATGACGTTATTAAAAACGAAAGAAAATGAAATGCCTCGTTCAAATGCATGTATGTACATGAAGGCTGTGTGTAACTAACAATTTCATCAAAGTTTACCTAGCCTGACATTTAATGTTTCCATCAAAGGCGATATTACCGCATGGTCTATAGTTGGCTGTTGAAGCGTAGGTATTTGCGATTTTTTGAAGTAAATGAAAATAAATGAAAATCCAAAGAATGGAGGTAAATATACCGTATATTTTATTAGCCCAATTTATTTTTTCAGGTGAATAACACTTCATAAGATTGATACAACGACAACAACATGAAAATCCAACATCATTAAGTACCCACCATAATCATAGTATTATTAGGAATTTAGGAATATAAGAAACACACGGGATAGTTCCATGAAACACAAGGAATGATTATCTTTCATAATTGGAATGAATTTTTAATCCTTTTTTGAAACAGGACGCAAAAACTGTTTCACTGACTGAGCAGCTCTTGTGCTGCCTTGACGACGTTGGAAGCGCTGATTCCGTACTTCTCCAAGAGAACAGTAGGTGGGCCAGAGCGAGGAATTTCAGTCACAGCCAGCTTCTTGACCACAATGTTGGGCACACCTCCAACCAAACTAAGAACGGCTTCTCCAATCCCACCTGTTGTGACCATAAGCAATCCAATACGTAAAAAAAATTTAACGGTATTTCAAAAATCAAATCAAAATGACCTAGGTATTTTCTTGTTGCATATTTAAAGAAAGGCTATGAATGAGTGAAATGTCAATAGTGAGTGACCTTCTGGGTAGTGATCTTCAACAGTGAGAACGCGTCCACCACACGCCTTGGCATGTTCAATGATGGCAGGATCCAATGGCTTAATGGTAAATGGATCAATCACACGAGCGCTGATACCAGCCTTGGCCAACTCATCGGCAGCCGCCAAAGCCTCGTACAAAGTAACTCCAGCACCGATAAGCAAAATCTTGTCAGCGTCACTTTGGCGGACCACATGAGCTTTTCCGACTTTGAATTCGGCATTGTTTTCGTAAATGACTGCGGTGTTGGGTCGGGAGGTACGAATGAAGCAAATGCCCTTGGTATTTGCGGCAAGCTCAACAGCTCGTTCAGCACTGACAGCGTCCGATGGGTAGAAAACAGTGGAGCCTTAAACAGGGAATGGAGTAGTTGGATTGGAGTTAGGAAAATCATGACAAATGACAACAATTTCATTTCATAAAAATTGAAACAGCTCGAGGGAAGGAAGTAGCTCACCAGCGACGCTTCTGAATAAGGCAATATCCTCAAGACCCATTTGAGAAGGTCCGTCTTCGCCAATGCTGACACCAGCGTGGGATCCACAGCAGTTCAAGTTAGTTTGAGAAATAGCGCCCATGCGAATCTGTATTTATAATAATTCGTAAAACAATTTATTACTTCAATTACAGCCGGCTTGCCAGGTATCGCGCGTAGGTATGCAGCTTCTAATTAATTAAAATTACCTGATCAAAGGCTCGAGAGAAGAAACACGCAAAAGTGGAAGCAAAGGTGACAGCCCTGTCACGACATGCAACTCCAGTAGCAACACCGACCAGATTTTGCTCAGCAATGTAGCATTCAATGTATTGCTTTGGAGTTGTCTGCAAAACAAAAGGTCAAAACATGATCTTAAATAAATGTAAATCATACAAAAACAAAATGATCAAGATTGTTATAACTACCACGCCTATTTAAAGTGCCTTCTTACCTTCAATACTTTGTCGGAGAAGGTAGAGTTTTTAGTGTCGCCGTCCAAAGCAATAACACGACTGTTAGCTTGGGCAAGCTTCTGAAGTGCGGTTCCATAGGCCAAACGGGTTGCAACAGCCTCACCGAGCTACATAAGTAGTAGTACACAGTCGTCAACATTGTACGGTTACGTTAACATGTCCTCCTCCTACTAAAACAATTTAAAACTCTTCAAACGCATGCAAACCTTGTAATTTGGTGGAGACGCAAGCTTCAAGTTGGAAATGTCCACTGGGGGGACTTCCACAACAGGTTTAGACGGGATGAGCTGAGTTGGTCCATTGTTTTTCAATAAAGCCTTGAGGTGCTACATTGTAAAGGCATTCACAAGGTGTCAATATTGAGAAATGTTAAAGTAAGTATCAACTATGTTATATGGGTCGGATAAATTTGAATGAATTCATCACGCATACCTCCAAAGTGGCAGCAGACTTGTCGCCCAGAGGCTTTCCATGCCAATTGTCCTGATCCTCAATTTGTGGAAAGTTTTTGCCCTTGTAGGTCTTGCAAATGATGGCAGTCGGACGACCCTTGGTCTCGGTAGCCTCATGGAATGCCTACGTACAAGTTGTAAACACCAAAACGTATTTTTTTTAATTATTATTCCCTTGGTTTATGATGGATACCATGAGCAGCAAGTATTTTTCCATAATATGTTAGTTTTCCACAATAAATTTCTCCTTCTTCACTGGTGCACACTGTCAGTGCACAGCCACCTGAATGATCATGATCACCCACAAACCTTGCAGAGCTCCTCCACATCATGACCATCAACAACCAAGGCATTAAATCCAAAAGCCTCCAATCTCTTCCGGTAAACATCCATGTTGTGCTGGAGCGCAGTGGCTTCTGATTGGCCAAGTCGATTGACATCAAAAATAGCGACGAGATTGTCCAGGTTATACTTGGAGGCAAAGTGCATGGCTTCCCAAAGAGATCCTTCGGCACTCTCTCCATCCCCCATCAGGCAATACACTCTGACAGCAAGCAAACAACACCATATTTACTCAATCTTATATTACTTGTCCAAACATTAATCAAGTTGACTCTGAGCTGACTGGCGTGGTGTCAGTGTCAACAGCAGCAGCAGTACCAGAAATTATTATACATAATACACACATTTCACGTATCCACGTGCTAATCTCCGTGTCTTCATGGCTTCATATGATGACATGACAGGTTTGATATAATATGGCTATTAATGATGATTTGGTACACTCACCGATAAGGTGCATTATCAATGTACTTTCCAACGTATGCCATACCAGCAGCAACGCTCAATCCTTGACCTAATGACCCTGTAGCCACATCGATGAAGTTGAGTCGGGGTGTTGGATGACCCTCGAGATCACTTGTGATTTTCCTGAGGTTGTTCAAGTCCGACACCGGAAACAAACCAGCTTCAGCCCAAGCTGTGGCAGGGAATCCGCACAATAATAATAATAATAATTAATAATAATAATTATATTAGGACAACCTTGAACTTGACCTGGTGCAACCACTGAATGGCTGTCGTCAGTCCAACGTCACTAATGATAACATAAGGTGGTCTCATGTCATGCTAAGCTCACTTACCGGCATAGAGAATCGGGGCTGCGTGTCCCTTGGACAAGATAAACCTGTCATTGGAGGCATCCTTTGGGGCCTGGACCTTGTATCTCATCGTGTGGAAGAAGAGGACAGACATCACTTCCGCCATTGACGAGCATGATGTTGGATGCCTATTCAAAAAAAGCAATCAAAAAGTTAATTTTACGTACTACAACTACAGCACACGGCAGCAGCTGTTGAAAAACATGAGTGGCTCCTTTTGCCATTTTTGTTTGCCTATTTTTACATCCCCTTTGATCATCAACCCTTTCATTTTTTTTAGCAAAACCTCAAAAATAACTAAATAAGATTCACTACTCCTCACTGATCCTCACTGACTGACGACAATATTAGTCGTGACTGACTGGTCGTAAAATGTTTCCAACTTGTCATTAAATCCCTTATATAATAAAGATTGAAAGATTAAAATGTCATCAGTATGATTTGTACCCAGATTTCGCTTCCGAAGTTGAGGTAATGCTATTAATCCTCAACTTGTTGGCAATATCCTTCAACTCTGCCAAAGTGTCCGGTGAAACCTCAGTTGTAGATGATGGAGCCATTTCTTTTTTCTTTTCTTTTTCTTTTTAGAAAAACAACCACTTTAATCGACACCTTTAATTAGCAATAAACTGGGAATGGGAAAATAGGAATGGGTCCAACACGCACAAAGTAAAATTCTGTCTTCTTCTGTCTTTCAGTCAGAGTGAACTGAACTGCCTCTTTCTTGCCGGTGGTGATGGGAATGACAGGCTGGGAGCCGAATACCTCGAATAAAAGTGCAGTAGTAGTAGATAGGATAGAAGAGAAGAGGAGCAAAAGGAGAAGGAGACCATGCAATGCACCACCACCTCAGCAGCAGCACTTCTTCCACGACACACGGCCACGACAACGTGGTGGTTGGTGGTGGTGGTGGTGGTGGTGGTTTAGTTGGTGCGGTGCTGCTTGGTGGAGTATATGGAGATGCAGTTGGAGTTTTGTAACACAAAAAATGTAATGGCAATAGCTAAAGCTAAGAATATGTACATATATTAAGAAGTAGTATATATATATCCGATCCTCCTGAATGACTAATTCTTCTTCTTCCACAAAGTTAGCCAATGGGAAGCACACAAAGTGTGATCCTCACTCATTCATATCATCATATATCATCATATCATATATCATCATCATGCCATGCCGGTTGCAATTTGTAGATGACCGGCGGCCGGACGAATGGATGATGATGTTAATGATGATGAGCGAGTGATACTGATGATGATGATGATGATGACAGATTAGTAACATATTTCATATAAATCCCGTATAGATGGAATTGAATTTCAATTTTCTTAAGACACACACACGCATTTTGCATAAGACGCTCCACTATTATTATTTTGTATTTTTAGATATAGATTAACAGTCTCTTGAGGCTTTGCATTAAAATCTATATAGGTAGGCTGGTAAATGTGAAGCTGAAGTCAAAAGAGGGCCATAATACTGTAATCGGCTATATTTGCATCCGCTCCACTCCATCATATCACTCCACACAAGATACGATAAAAAAACGCATGCCGGGTGAATAATCAAGATAATAATAATAATAGGTATGCTGCCTCGATCGATGTTGTTGTTAACCTTTCCAATTTTTACAAACCCATTTTGAACTTGACTTGACTGGTTTCTAAAATTGGATTTTCTTTCGTTGGAGATAGACAGAGAAAATCATAATAATCGACATTCGACTTTTTTTATTAGGCTGGCTCCTATATAGAGCTTCCCTAGGATCTCTGGAGGTGCGTCTCCAAATAAAAAGATGAGTTGTTGAAAATTGGAAAAGTAAATATGACTCATGACATCAGAGTCTCCTGATGATGAAATAGGCGTGATGTGCATGCTCTATGAATTAAAAAACAGGGATTGAACATGACAAAAATGTGTGGCCACTGGCCACACGGCACGGTTGTACTGTATTACATTGACTAGGACTTTTATACATCTTAATCAAGAGCTCATAAGAAAAAGACAGGTTTTTCCATGGAGAAAAGTTCCCTTGCAACTTAAAGCTGAGTCGTGGTGGTTGGTGATGACCATGACCATGTGTTTAACACTTGTTCTTTATGGACATGCTCACTTGCTCTGCATGTCGGTGGTGGCAGAATCCCTGAATCCTGAATATTGGTCATTCGTCGTATTAACTCGATGATGGCTTGTTAAAATGAAATTCGGGAATAGCGTATTTATTTTTTTATGTATTGTATAAACTCGTATATGGATAGAAATGTCTACAGTACATCCCGTTTGCTTCCTAATTAAATAAAGTCTTGTACTGTTATAGTGCATCTTTGTCATTTTGTAAAACTACTTAAACTTAATTGTGTAAGGAAGCATCATGAACTGAACAACAGAAGGTTACTATGTAATAAAATTGAATGCCTCGTTCGTGGAGCGTACACTTGAAGGAAATCATCATGCCATGTTGCTTCCACATGCATCAGCATTTTTTTTTCAACATCAAGATAATCTGCAATAAACGCGTATAAGCACTCCAGATAATTTGTAGAAAATACTTATATGATAAACCCGAGTGAGTGAGTTCACAAACTGGGGAAAAATACTCTGCTGCTTATCTTTATTTTTCAAGTTTTTCCCCACTTTTCGTCGTCGAGTCCATCATTAAAGAGAGCACGTTTTGAGCTCTGTCGTGACAAGCATGCAGTCGTGTATGGAAGGATAATATATTTTATATTTTTTACCTACACAAGCTTTTTATAGCAACATTCTATTCGGGCAAGTTTTGCTTACTTTGTACGAAAAAAAAAAATGCGCCCACGATTTCAATCACATTTTCTTCTTGTATGGCTCAAGCTAGTAGTCTTAAGGTATATTTTTACTACCAAGAAAAAATTTGCTAATGACTTTTCTTCAGCATCACATCACATCATCACTGCTGAATCATAATATTACTGTGCAGCCTTTTTTTAGTGCCAATTATCTTAGCCAGTGACTATAAATTCTTGGCTGTACAGTTTATTAAGAACATTTGCATTAAAACACAGCATTTACAGCAATATACGAGAAAACTCTAGAAAAGCAAACTTGGAAGATTTTCCCTGGTTCAAAATTTGCATTTTTAAGACTCATGTAAACCCTCATATTTTTTTTGTTAAAAGGATAAGGAATGACGGGATGCAAATTCTCGTATCTTCGAGTAGCTGAGGTTTTGGCCTTCAGATTTTCACATTAGTAACTCGAATTGCATGAAATAATAATACAATTTGCTCGTGCAATTTCGACACATTTATTATTTTATGACACTTTGTTTTGTCAATTGGCTTATTTGTTCAGGTACGAAGGACGAAAGGAGTGATATTATTACAATGCTCGAAAGGAAAAAAGCATACAATTTTTGTGCATAATAGGCTGATTGGATGGATGGATTTGCGACAGTTCATGATTATCAAAATTTACAATAATTTCTAAAATACTATGCTTTGCCAATCCAGAAAACTTATTATCCTCCAAAGTAGGGAGGGACCGTAGTTTTGACTTCCGAAAAGACCAGTCCTTACTCTTCATAGGAAAGAAGACATTATAATAATCTCTTGTCTAAAAAATCCTTAAATTGTTTATATGGAGAGTGGGTGAGTTAACGAAATCATGATGACCATGCATGCATCGTCGTCCGTGTCATGGTCCTTCCTACCTTAAGCTCTCTCTTCCAGTAGCCATAATATAATGCCACTACATACTACTACCACCGTCAATAATTCCCACCTTAGAAAATAAGCTGCCGTCGGTTATCAAGAAAACATAAAGTTTGGGAGAATGGAAATGACTGCATTTGCATTGATCTAAAGAGATAAATAAGACTGACTGAATGACTGACTGACACAAAGCAAGTTTGAGGTTGTTGGTGGTGAAACTGATGTGAGAGGATGCATGGAGTTCTCACTCACTCATTCTCATCGTCAGTGAATCGAATAGAATATCGCTGAATTATTGTCGCTTGTAATGAGTTTCCACCACCGTAACAACACAAACCCTGTCGAGTGTTGGTTGACCCTTATGGATCTTTATTGGATCTTGACAAAGTTGCTGGACTGATGACTGACAAGTTGCTGGACTGACTATCACCCGTGAAAATACTTAGCAAACACCGATTGTAATTTTGAAGGTCAAATTATTTTCACTAGTGGAGGGATCCCACCTCGAGAAAGGTGTCGTGTCACCCTTGAGTGACTTGCTCACCTCATTTCACGTGTTTTTTTTGTCTTAGTAGCTCATTTTGGCGTTGATGAACATGAAGCCGTGTGCACACAAGGAATAAAAAAATGCAACTTTATTTATTTATTTATATACTCACCCAGACTTTCCAGCATCCGTTGAGGTAACAGAATGAATCCGAAGTTTGTTCGCAATGTCCCTCAACTCTTGGACAGTCTTAGCCTCGGGTTTGTGATAATTTGCCATTTTTTGAACACTTGTTTTTGTAATTTCTTGTCAACTCCACAACTCAATGAACCAAAAAAAATATCCTGCAAAGATATTTTTATACTAAAATTCCTATTGCAATTGATGATTTTGTTTCTGTCTTGGTAAATGACCACAATATACGAACCGTGTTGTCAGGCAAAAAGCCGGCTCTGGTGTGATGAAATCAGAATTTTTTTTATGGGACAAGGCATTTAGAGATGGACATATAATATATATAATATTCGTATTTCTAGACTATCACAATGGGTTATGATGGGTGGCAAGCCTAGTTATTACATACATGGTTGGGTTAGGCATATGAGATGATGAGAAAGAAACCATTGTGATGATGATGATGATGATGCCAGTCGGTCCAATCTCTCTTGTAAAGGTTTCCTGAGGAAAGGGAAAGGGTTATAATGTTATAATAATACCTAACCTAAACTCTAGTAGACATGTATATTATAATCGGCTCCATTCGTATCCCATCTCTTCATCCTCCTATGCATGCTCTCCTCATACAATTTTTACTCGTTGTGAATGACTTGTGGAGGAGTCGTCGTCGTCGTCGAGTCGAGTCGTACGTTCTTTGATCCAGAGAGGATGATTGTGTTGCGGTGGTGGTGTAATGCTGGAAACATTTCCAGACTGGGTTACGTTACGTACTACGCTACCTACGTTATTATTACATAGAGCTAGAGCTCCAGGGAAAACATAATATCATGATGTTTGTCATGCTCCTGCTGTACACATGCTGCAAACACCTCCACATACACGTTTTTTTCTACATGCACATCCATCCAAATCCATTCCCGATTGACTTGCGAGTGCGAGATCCTCTTCCACTTCTTCTCCTCGTATGATTTGCAGTAATTGAGAAGATTTTTTTCTCAAAAACCCTTTCGTAAAAACAGTACGAACGAGCTTATAAACTTGTAAGTCAATCTCAGTCAATTTTTCTTTAGGTTCTCTTAAATCCTCTTCTCGCTCGTAAAAAACGTCTATCCTCTAAACCATCATCATCATCATCATCATGATCGTGGTATAGCGTCATCCTGAAATTACGAACGACCGTCTCGCTATACATGAATATATAATTACGCTCTTTTCAGTCAGTTGTTGTGGATTAAACTCTGTTTCAGCACAAATGTACGTACGCTTCTCCCCATTATAGCCATGTAATTGGCCCATACCCTCGAAAAAGTTTTATATATATTCCTCTTGAATTTAAGTCACAGAAGAACAGAAGAGAAGTGGATTCGAATGAGATGTTAGCTCAAGCAGCCGTCATGAAACTAAACTCTGAGTGAGTTTATTCAAAGAAATTCCCCTCAACTCAAACCTCATCATTTTTTATATGACCACTTGATTTTGTAATGGGGATCGGTAGAACAGACGAAGACAATTTGCATTTGTGTGGAGTGTGTGTAAAAAGAAAGGAGTACAACCTTTGTGTTTTGGAGTTAAGTAAGGAGCAACAACAACACGGTTGTTCTTTTCAGCCAGAAACAAAATGCGTTTGAAAAAAAAAAAAGATTTGTTGTTGCAGTTCAAGAATCTTTGTAAAACCATGTAGTGCGCGGATTCTAATCCAATTTTAATTTTATACAAAGAAATGATTACCTATTCCCTTTTATCCTTTTTTGTCTATATGATTGGGTAGTTTTTCCAAAAAGAAGAAAATGTTTTTTGTCTGTGTCAAACCCACACTCCAATAATATTGGTAAGCAAGGAACAATTTGCAGCAAGCACATCCAAACACACAATGCATTTTGGGTGCATCACTATAACATTTTCTGCATTTTATTACATCCATCCATGCAGTTCCACGAGCCAAGCCATTCACTTGCGTTTAATAATATGTAATATGCACTGGACTGGATTCTTTCTTTTATAATTTATGAATGTATATTGTGTGCGTGCAGTGAGCTGCATCTTGCTAAACTCACCACCACCACCACCACCAATGAATACATTTAGCAAGACTATAGACATTGGAAAAATATTTGTTTGATATAGATATAAACTCAAACTCCACGACAGGTATAGAAATCATGTTCATAAGGTTTGCCCCCGCTGAGCAATCATCAATTACTGTATATATTGGCTCACAAAATCGTATAAAGTTTTGAATGGACGACAGGATTCCACATTTTTGATGAAATCATTACAACGTCTCTCCGCGAAATAATACTACCTGTCAAAATAAATTCGCAAGTTTGCTGAAGACTAGCTAGCTCTTAACTTTTCTCTCTCTCTCTCTCTCCCCAGCAATCTATTATCAGATGAAAGAAAATATTTATTTACACAATGAAAAACTGAATATTAAACGCTGAGTAACTCACATCATCATCGTGTAGGAGAAGACATGTGGTATCAAAATAAACACACATAATATTACCTACTATTCTATTCGTTCAGTCAACTCATCTCAATTCTCATAAAATTGATTCTCAAAGCTACTATTAGTTTTCACAATAGTTCTGCCAGTTTTTTTTTAAAAAAGGTAATTGTTTGCTATAAAAAGATTTTCGCGTATGGAACACTCTGAGAAAAAAGTCTCTCTCTCTCTCTCACACACAGAAATCATAGAATGAGTTTCTTTTTCTTCCCAGAAGTATCCATCGTGAATTCACTATTGAGTATACACGCATGAGTTGCGTTTTGCTTCCCTTCTTTTGGCGTTCCTTATCGTCCTCATGACGATGATGATGCCCATGTGCCTTAAATTATTCCCAAATTCCCATACATCTTCTTGCATGCATGGGATGCGAGTCGGACGGATGGCAAAAAGGACCTGGGAAAAGGATTTTTTCCTTCATGTTTTCATTCAATGAGAGAAGGAAGAATTTCTCTTAACGGGAGAGAACTCAATGTTTGGAGGTGGTTTTCTTTTTTGCATAAAAATATATAATCTTCTTGAGCAATAATAATACATGCAATTCTTAATGGAGTGCATCATAGTCCGCCGATCTAAAGTAAAAGAAAAATGCATTGTTGGGAGTATAACGGTAGTGAAGCGAGTCATCATCATCACATCATCATCGTATAATGTGCTCGCGGTTCGCTAGTTTACCTGCTGGCATATTTTCTACCTCAAAACGTAGCTCCCATAAAACGCGTCCTTTTAAGAATGCAAGACTGATGTGAGATGCAGTATTATTAAACACGCTGCGCTGCTGCTGTATTATTGCAGTTGCAGAAAATCAAAATTGGCAAAAGTGCAAAAAAAAGTGCATCGTGTCCAACTCAATTTTAGACGATACTACTGTGCTGTGTGGTTGCTTTTTTAAATGATGATGTGCTATTATATGATGATGAGTTGTAAGAATCATGCAGAATAATTCCTCTTTATTTATTCCACCTTATTTTTTTTGTCGCCGGTGAGTGACCTTAACTTAAGTATAGATAAACACCTTAAAAATAATCTTGTGTACAATAATGCACGCGGGGTATAGTTTCCTCTCATTCATCCAACGAAGACTTCATTCATGCAGATTACTACAATGAATAATAAGTAAAAAAAATAAAATAATGGCCATCAGAAGATAATAAATCTGAATGTCAAAGAGAGACTCTCTTAAAGTACATTTCCGTTGTTTCCTCATTTGTGTAGATTGTTTCTTTATTATGCGAGATCCAATCCAACGTGTGTGTGATCTACATTTCCTGTGAGAGTACGTATACATATCTCTGTGTGGGTTGGACACGATTCAAAAAATCCTAATTGTACATGATAATTTAGTGTGTTGCTGTTGCTTCTTGTTGTGTGCTCTGTCTGTACTCGTGTGTGTGTATGTGTGTGTACAGAGTATGAATAAAAAAATATGACGCACGACAACTGTTCATTATGTTTCATACATTGGATGCTGGCGGAAAACGGCAGCAGCATGCTCTGAAATTGGCACTCGACACTGAAAATAAGAACCACCATCATCATCATCATCTCATTCGAATGCAAACGTACCGAAACGCGGGGGCTAACTACCGTGAAAAAAAAAATTGTCTAAGAAATCTTGCAATTTGGGTATCTAAGGCTATTGTCACAGTTCAAAGAGGCGACAAGGCCAACTCTTCCCATCTTTTGTGGACTCTATCTCCTCTCCTCCACACATCTCTAATACCAATTGTTGTACGTTTTTTTATTATCGAAGAAAAAACAGTATGGTCATGCGAAGAAAAGCCATGAAAACTGCATCAAACCACAAAAAAATGGATGTCAGGGAAGAGACTCATCAGATTTTTATGTAGCATCAACTCCACATACGACTACGACTACGCTTTTCTTGCATTATTATTATTATTACACGGCGTAGTTTAGTTAAGTTTAGAGTACACACACATGATAAAAAAAGAGACTTCAAGTCTTTGTTGCACAACAATGCTTCTTGCTTGCGCTAAAACTCACATACTTTGCACAAGAGCAGCACGACACACACGTCATATATAATCTTGTTATAAAATCCTTCTTTTTTTTCTCTCGAAAAGTACAAAGTGAATTTTGTACCACATATCCTCATCATCCTCATCATCATCCTGCACATCTTTTCTCGTTCGTTACTACTGTTGTTCCTCACTCACATCTCCAAAAAAGAAATTCCCTTTGAAAACGAACCCCCATTTGGGTTCCCATTCGAAATGTGAGTGATGAGGTTTTCGGTATAAAGTCATCGCTTTGTTACGGCATCATCATCCCCAAATCCCCAGCCAGAGCTGCTTGCTTGCACTACCGTGCCGTATTGGTGATTGTCTGTCGTGTGCATAGTAGGCCTGCTGCACTTGTGGGGTTGTTGCAGTAGTAGTAGTGCACTCATTTACGGTGAATAACCATGTCATTAGAATCATGTCGTTGGGAGTTTACTAATCTCACTTGACTGCCGAGGCCCCTCTGTGCACGTTCTCCTAACAACAAGAAATTTATTCCTCCCGTGACTTGGGTGGGAGAAGAAAAGTATCCATTCCTACTAAAAGACCACGTTTTACTTAAGAATAATAGGAAACGCTGACGTCAAAGGTTATACGTACACATTTTGTTGATCGTGTTCTTCTTGAGTTCAATTTTTTCGGTGAAAACAAAAAAAAAAACAAGAAAAAGAAAAGAAGTTTGCATTCCAGGAGGAATTCCAGGGCTAAACATGAAAAGTCTGGGTGTATGCAGCTTTCTAATGCTCTTCCTTGGAGTAAGCCAAGTAAATATTGACAAGGGTGCTGCATATTTTATATATTTAGTCTGTCATTTCTTACACAACTTTTCAGTTCGATCAAAAAGTAAAGTTTTTTTCTCTTCGCCCAGTTGATATACGATACCTACCTAGGTTCGTTGTTGTTTTGTTATTTCTCAATCCGATACTTTGTTGTTACTTCTGAATCGGCTAGGGATTTGGCGAAGTTGAAGAGGACTACAAGGAATCCTCACTTGTCAAGAAGTTGACAGCAGTGTGCAGCAAGGATGGGATCAAAGTGAATGTTCGCTTTGCCACGCCTTTCCATGGAATTGTGTATTCAGATGGTAAAGCAAAAAAAAAACAAAGTCTTTCCTAGACAGAATCTCAAAGATTGTTTCAATAAAATGGATTTGGAGCAA
This sequence comes from Dicranocentrus wangi, assembly GCA_036850665.1. Taxonomy (NCBI): domain Eukaryota; kingdom Metazoa; phylum Arthropoda; class Collembola; order Entomobryomorpha; family Entomobryidae; genus Dicranocentrus; species Dicranocentrus wangi. Next base: position 27,855 of record JAANSN010001502.1, read on the forward strand.
AAGTGCTCTGAGATTTGAGATTTTCTGATGTCCAAAGGGATGTCATTGTTGTTGTTGTTGTTGTTGTGAATTGATTTTATTTTTTTAAAATTTCTCCAGGGCATTATGACACTGCAAATTGTGTTTTCTTTAACGGAAGTAGTAGCGGAGAGGAGAGGTCCGTGGCCGAAATCAGGTTTAGCTGTCAATTTAATTACATTATTACAGCCCCATTATTATGTTATACTTATTTGGGTTGGGGTAGTCATCATGACTCATAGTTCGTCCTCGTCCTCGTTTGTTTCATGATACAGTTTTCTAATTCCGGCGGATGATTGCGGCACAGTTTTCCACGATCCGGGAAGCACCATACGTCCACAAAATAATGGGACTGGACAGGGGGGACAACAACAACATCAACACACTGGTTGGTTGGAGGCTGTTTTGTAAACACTTAATTTGTTTGTTGTTAGAGATTCCATTCCTCTGACAGTCAACTAGGTATTTATAACTTAACTTTGTATTGTTTTTGTTTGAATGGCTGCGATTGATTTGGGAAAACAAAAGACGAGAAGGGGAATGAGCAGGATGTGTACATGGAGAACACGGTAATGTTCCAACGAAACCATTTTATCCAGGAGCAAGGGGATTTAGCCCAAACGCTGCGATGTGTTTGGCAAAAGGAAATCCGACGCCCCCTCCACGCCACTCTTCCCTTTCGGACAAAACAAACAGCAAGGCCGTTCCGAGCGGAAGGACAAACAAGAAATGTGACATCATCATCATCACGTCGAAGAGTTAATCAAAATGTTTACTCTCCCAGTTTTGCCGGGAGACAAGCCCCACCGAAAACCGGATTTCTGCCAAAGGGCCAAGTGGAAAGTGTTTCCTTCGGAAGACGGAGCGGCAAATCCTTTGAGACTCCTTCAGAGAGATATTATGTCACACGTGCCAATGTTCCTCCCACCTCCCTCCCTAATTTGACAGCGTTGGCATTCAAACAAGATAGCAGCAGCAGCACGAGTGGGGCCGGGCTGGGCTCGGTGATTAACAACTTCACCATGTGCAATTACGGGGTGGTTGTCATTCTAATAAATGTTCTGGTCTGTAACATTCTTTCCCTCTGAGCAAAAAAAGCAATTTATTTTTTTTTTGCAATAGACAATATTTCGTCTGATCTCCTCAGTTCCTTGGTTGCCTTTGGTTAGTGAGTCGGGAGGGGTAGCAGTAGTTGGAGTGGAGTAGCATTATTTTATGGGAAAAAAATGAATTATTATTGTATTTTTATACTACTAGAGTAAGGAGGAAATAAATACATAAATAAATAAATGCATGAGCGCAACAAGTTGAGTTGGGGTTGAGGATGTTCAAAGTCGTTTATTTTCAACCATCACATGTTCTTTTACAAATATATTAGGTTCCATCAATCTTACAACAACACAGTTCAAGTTAGTTAGACTGATATAAAGGGAGTAGTAGTAGAGACACTCACAAAATATCAATAAAAGGTGTGCCACCTAAAAATATGACGTGACGATTGACGGTATGTCACCACACATGTCATATCATGTCACCACCCATCCGTCGCTGCACCTACTATTCTACTCACATCGAGAATTTTAAAAAAAACCTTTACTTTCAAACTACTCCTCCTCTTCCTCCATCCAAAAAATTTGCATGAAACAAACACCACAAAAATCCTCTAATTATGTTATATAATCTACATCTACATTTCCCTACACACTTTTATAACCTTATTAAAGTTTTTTAAAATGACAACCAACTAAGCCGGCTAAAACTATTATTAACTTTTTGTAGTATAACCCTATAGCAGATCTATTTCCGTTTTTGCCGGTAGAATTACATATATTATATAATTCTAATAATTCTAATAATAATAATAATAACTCTACACATTAAAATGTAAGTCACTAACCAAGATAAGAAACGCATATATTCTCACAGCTCTACAATATAACCGTTGTTGTTTTTACTACTCCACCGTTGTTAAAATTAAAGCGAACCACAAATCAACGCACAAATGATAATTATTATTATAATAATAACATACACACACTATAAATGTTTAAAAGGACCAAATAAAATTCGCGAGTGACCTCGTCGTTTTGTTGCCATTTTGTCTACAGCCTTCTTGTTCATTGCATCAAGAAACGTCATGGAAGTTAAAATCGGTTTACGTATTTAAGGAACACTTTTTGTTCTGATTTTTTTTTCAGTACCAACCAGAAGAATCCTATACAAATAGTAACTTACCCGAATTGTATTTTTCATTGTTTTTTTGTTTGGATTGTTATTCAGCTTTTGATAAAATACCTTGATATTTTCTTTTTGTTTAGATTAAAACCTGGATTCACCACCACCACCCCTCTGCCCTGCAATACTTGAGAGAGAAAAGTTGAAAACTAGTTAGGAGGAATGCGATATATACGACGAGTTGCTCTGAAGACGGCGATTCTGTACGTTTTTCTTGGTCTAAGTGTAAAAATATTTCTAATTATGGCCATTTCCAGAAGTATGATTGTATGGTGGGCTAATGATTTCAATTTTTTTCTTGTTAAATTGACTGCTAAAAAAAATGATCACTCTATTCTTTAAAAAGAACTGATACTCAAATCAAATATTTTGTTGACTACTAAATACATGCAGGCATACAAAAAATGTACCTTCATTCAGAACCACCGCACCACCATCATCACCACCTAGCCAAACCACCTTGTGCTCAAAAAGCCAGTAACCCTTTTTCTTAACAATTTATATGCGCTGGCTCTAAAATTGTTGCACATTTCTAAAATACAGTGTGTTTTTTTTTCTTGTACGTACACTATGCAGTTAGTTAGACAACTACTACGTAGTCTTCGACTAATAATATGGCATTGTTTAGAGAAATAAATATACATAATATAATGCTCGTCGTTGTATATGATACAAAACACCAGTCGTTCATTTCTGTGTTGGCAAAGTTTTTTTTTCTTCTTCTTCATTTAACTGTACGACGATAAGACGACGAATTTTTTTAGAAGGCATACTAAGTTTCTGACGGCGTGTGTTTTTTTTCAGTACTTATTACAAAGTACGAATAATATTTAGCTTTGATTCAAATCAAGATCTCGTAGTTTTAATTACCTATTATAATATATATATATACCTTTCTTGGATTACAATAAGTCCAGTTTTTTTAATATTTAAAACCTAAAATCAGATCTATCAGTTTCCGCTGTACATCATCATCATCACTTAAGAACCTTTTACCTCATTCAGTTAAAAACGAGATTTACTCCAACTTTTTCCGATTCTAAAAACACGATTTGCATTGCTTTTTTTTGGTACGGTTTAATACACGTAAACATTTTTTTACAGGTGCGGTGTTGGCGAGATTTTTTTAAAACATTGTTTTTTTTTGTTTAACTCTCAGTTTTCTCTACACTAAAACTACGCTTCTCACATCATCAGAACGGCCTTAAATGGAAAATTGTATTGTAATAGTAGTAGGTATACATTTTTGCAAATATTTCTTTTCTTTTCATTTTTTTTAGCTCGTCAATATGATCATTGGTTTTTTTATCTGTCAATTAAAACGTATTAGAGATTACACAAGTATATATATATATATATTTTTTAGTGTACTGCTTACACCCTGTTCCTGCTACCTATACGCTATCACAATTTATATAACACGACGACGACGTTTAATATTGTAAGTAAGTAAGAATGTAAGTAAGCGGCAAAAATCTCGAAGAAAAATTTGCTTAGACAAGTTATAAACGAAGACATAGAAAAAGAGAGTAATAAAGTAAATAAATAGATTAGAAATGATGATCCCTCAGTTTTTAAAAGAAATGTCACAGTAGTAGTATTACAATTACTTAATTTGACAGAGGACCAGGAACATATAGAATGGTTTTCTTTTTTAATTAAAAACAGTTAGAATATATGTTGTTGTTGCTTTTTCCCTGGATACACTTTGATTCTTAAAATAACAACCTGTTGCACTTACGTACCTGCAAAATATTATGTCCTACACTCCTAAATAATATAATATTGGCTATTTTCATAGTATATTGTGGCTAACCTAGAAACATGTGTTTGTCGTAAAATTTTATATGTTCTCAACGGGAGAGAGCTTTGTTACAACCATTAAGTAAGTAAGTAAGAAGTAAAGTATGTGTGACGCGGCTCTATAATTTCACTCCGACTACTACACGAAATTATACATATTCTCTTTGTATAGAAGATAGCTCACAAGTACAATACAATATTATATATATTTTTTTAACAATATTATGGAATCTGCGGCTTACTGTCCAAACCAGTCAGTGGTGGCCGTGTGATATTTTTTAGCCAGAGTTAAGTAATTACGTTTTTTAATAGATTTTTTTTTCTACGACGATTGTTCTAGTTGGATGATATTTTTGTATACCAATGAAGAAGTTGTGGAAACTCGCTGATTTTTTTTTTACTAATGACTCTAGAATCACATTGATTATGTGGTAGGGAGATTTCACATTTCGCACTCTTGCACTTGGAGAAGAATATTAGGTATTAAATTAATTTTTCACACAATTTTCACTTTGCACTAGGGTGCTAATAGGAATTAAGAGATTTTTTTAGGAGTATAGTAGTACGTATTTTTTTTGTTGACTATCCGGGACACAGGACATTGCTGCTCTGCCTAGAAACGTCGTGTGGTTTGATTGATGACTTGTTTAGACAGGTTCTTTTTTAGTACCTGTAAAAGGAAGGATAACGGAGTAAGGCAAGTACTGTGGGTTACAGATATGCTAAAAAAAATTGTGGAAATTATTTTCAACTCAGTGAGCAGCGTACAAACCTGTAATAATTTGGCTTGAAAGGACCCGCCTTGTTAAGACCCAGGTATTTTGCTTGATCATCACTTAATTCCGTGAGGTGGGCATCAAACGTTGGCAAGTGAAGACTTGCAACGTACTCATCTGAAACAGTAGAGTAA
>JAANSN010001503.1:0-32795 GCA_036850665.1 Dicranocentrus wangi
AAAGTTTTTACTAAAAGAAAACTAGCTCAATAAGGACCGAGGTAGACGAAACTTTAAGGAAGTCATTTCATTCCTAATTAATGACAAAGACAAAGGAAAAAAAGTTGTTTGCTCAACTGCTACTATTGTCATCATCATTTTATTTGATCAAAGCAACTGGCTGGCAACTCCTTTTTTGAGAAGCAATAATAATTGCGACAAATTAAATAGAGCATGTCACAGCTCCCGATATACGTTTCATCAAGCAGTAATTAAAAGTAGTTTACAAACTTTATCATTAATTAAGTAAGTTAAGTAAGTACTTTTACAGAGATGGCAATACAATATTCAATTTCCGACATGACAAGTTTATGCAAATACATAATTGTAACACAAAACGCATAATATACTTACTTCAAAAGTTTTATTTTTTTTGCTTTAGCTTTCTTTGGAATCCGCGTCGACTTAAGTTCATTTAGGAACAAAAAAGAAACACGGGAAAAGTACGTTTAACAATGATTAATTAGTGCTCTAATGGCAATTTCCATTAAAATTAAATATAATTCCGTGAATTAGCTTGACTACTGATATGACTTATTGACGTAAAACTTATTATTTTATTTAAATTATGCTTCTTACTTTTCTGCTCGTAAAACAAAATTTGATCTCACACAACAGACGTCACAAAAAGGCGTCCCTTGCGTAACCCAATAGGCAAATGATATGGCTCACACGTAAAAAATTAAATAACCTTCATAAAATACTTTAGTTACAGCAATTGCCATGCTAATTGTGTGTGTGAGGAGCGGGCGGCGAGAGGCGAGCACAAAAGTTGAACTCTCAATGCCGGCTAAAGAAAAGCCTCTCCTAATGAGTTTGCACTTTTGACGTTGTTAGCCAATCCTCCTCCTGATGACCACTACTATTGACTATTCATGGTTAATGACCGGACAAGGTGATCACATGCTTAAAATAAAATCCCCTTTTATTTGCAGCAAATAAGCCAATGTCATTAACTAAAATGGCATTGCTTATCATTCTCACTTGAGTGAGATGCCGCCACCACCGCCACTGCTCCTACATACTAACTACTCTCCTCAACTTGGCATCTCCTTATTGTCATTGTCAGCCCAACCAAGTTTTATCATTACCTGTCCACAATTTCCCCGATACCCTGAACTTGGATATCATATCATGTCATAAAATACCTAGACAACACTCTCATCATCATCATCATCATCATCACATGTCAACCCACCTGTCAACTTGTATTTAAATACCTGAACAAAAAGAGTAAAAAAAATTGCATTACAAGTTTTCCCATATATTATTACTACTATCACAACCAAAATGCTTCCAATTAAGCATATCTGGATCGCGTTACCAGAGAGAGAGAGAGAGAGAGAGCAGAAAACAGAAAAACATTTTTTCCCTACAAGATAGCCAAATAATGGACATGGCAAATCTCCGTTTTAGGTAAAATTGTATAAACGGCGGCGGCAGCAGCGACGACGACTATGTTGCCGGTCTGTGCAAAATAGGCTTCGTTTTTACTTGTCATATTCGCTCCCTTTTGAATTGTAAGGTTTTCAATCCACATCCACACACACGCAACTCCAACTTGTACAGTAAGAGATGGAGAAATACCACAGCATAATAATTAGCCCCGGTTTTTGAAACTACCTGTATATGTGTGTATGTAACAAAGTCCACCAAATCCCAGGAAAAAAATGTGAATGAGGTGGTGGTGGTGGAGGCAGGCGAGGCAGGTGTGCAGGTCTGACTGAAGCTTCTTGAGCTTCACTTAAACACACAGCAATGCAATGCAATGCAATGCAATCCTTATATACGACCACGATAAAAAGATACGACGAGCAAGATAATCATGACGATGAGGGTGAAGGGCAACTATATAGCCAGATTAAAGCACTGGATATAATAATGGGCTTTCTACATATTAGTAATGCATGGATAGATACACAAGTAAACATTCACATGCATTTTTAACACATTTTCTCTCTCTCTCCTCTTTTTATTCTAGCTACCCTTTTTTCTTTTACCTGTGCACCTTGCTCTTTTTTAGACAGCAATATCCTGGCCATAATCCCTGTCTTCCACACACTCTCCTCCTTCAAGACGACGAAGAAGAAGAAGATTCCACATTCCACTTTACCACAGCATTGTTGTTGGTAACTCTCTACGCCGTGGTGGCAGGGGCAGAGGTATAGGGAAATCAACGACAACATAATGTTGATGACAATGGTTGCTCCAATGCACATATAATATAATATACACAGGCTGGTTGGGATTGGGATATTTTACATTTTCTTAAAAGGAGACTCAAAGGTGATGGTAGGTTTTTTTGGACCCCTGTAATACATGGACGGAGTCTCGATCTCAACTCACTACCAATATAATCAGAGACGACCAGAAAAGAAACCCTCACACCTGTCCATATTTTCTTGAGGGCACGTTCCTAAGATGCCAACGAAGAATTAAGGAGGAGCAGAAGAGCAGTGTTCTCTCTCTCTCTCTTCGTTTTTCCTCTCTTTTTTGTGTCCGAAGCGGAACCAACGCTTCAAAATCTATTCATGACAGAAGTTGTCCAACCACTTGGTAAATATTTTTTTCTTGATCGTTACAACACACATCGACGAACACGACGACGACGACTACGACCAACTATTTTTTTCCCCTACATGTTGTTTCTCTCGCTGAATTCAGCAGCAGCCAGGGAGAGAGAGTGTGTATATATATGTGTACTAATAAAAAAAAAGGAAAAGGAATTTCTACGCGAAAAAAAAAATATTCGTCTTGCCTCCGTCGTTGTTGTTCCTTGTCATTTGGGAGTAGATGTGCAAAAAAACATATAACAAGTCTTTTCAACATCTCTCGCCAGAAACGCATACTTTTGTAGAACAAGGTGGATAATATGCACTTTAATGTCAAACTGAAACCTGAAGATTAGACCATATCAACTATCATCGGCCAACAAAACAACACTTGTACAAAAGTTGTGCTTGCTGCTGCTCTTTCTTTGTGATATAGAGATTTCCAATATATTTATATATTGATATATAGTACCTAGTTTTTGTTTTTAGCAATAATAATGGAGTACTCATACAATGACATAATAATATATATCGGCATGCACAACAAGTTTGGAATTTTGTTCAAAGGGAACAGAATATCTGACTGATCTGATGATGGTGGTGGTTGTGGTGGTGCAGTAGTACATATTTTCGTGATGGATGTGCGTATAAATTTGTGAATTGAATTTGTCGGTTCCTCCGGAAACCCCGAAACGAGCTCTCTCGTTCATCAGTAAAGTGAGAGCTTGAAAGTGAAAATTATATTATTTTTTTTTATTCCTTCAATTGGAGGTAACTCTAGAGACGCAAGAGTGTGGCGTGTTGTTTTACGCTGTTGGGCTGGAGCAACGTGAGTGAACGTGTGTCGTTGGAAACTCCACAGGCTTTTTGCTCCAGCAACGTCTGATGAACCTGGTATTGGCAGCGATGGTACTATCTGTAGCTTGCTACCCTTTAAAACTGTGAAGTATTCTTTGAGTGAAAATCTGGAAGTGAAATGGGAGTGGGGGAGGATTGAAAAGGGATTAAATGTCGTGTATATACATGGCAAGTGTGGGTTTTATGTTATAATGACATTGTAAAAATACGCCTTTATTAGCAATCGTGTTCAAAAGAGGAGAGCAATTTGGCTATTTTATTGGCTAGTTTTACTACCTGCCCATGAGAAACCGTGTTTTAAAGCAGGATGGAGATGTACTAAAAATGCCTTCGAGATGAGTGGTATGCCTCGCCTGACCGAACCCCATTCAGAGCTGATTTATTTAATAAAAACACTTTTGATGTCATCAATTTAAAGTAATTAGCGGAGCGTGCCCAGGACGGCAAATTTCCTTGGAAGAAGGATGGTGATGTGAGTCACGGTCACGACGACGACGTGTACTACAAAGTCGCAGGGATTTCGTTTTAGAGGTCCACCACCACGTTGACTTTATCGAAATCCAGTTGACATCATCCCATCACACTACTTTTTGGCTTTAGAGAGTGAACCATCATGTCCACCATCAATAAATTGAATTTTGGTGCAAAAAGGGTCAATCTCCGCAAGCCTTTTAACACGCTCAAAGTAGTCCACAACAACAACTAGGCTCTCCTCCTGAAGGGGATATACTATTTGTAGTCGGATTGTGAAACCTTCCTCCCAAGTTTCCCAAGTTGTGTGCAGCACCAAGTCTTTCTTCTCTGGAGTGTAGTGCAGTTGTGTTGGTCGCTGTACTATAGCTTCCGGCCCCGCGTGTGTCCCCAACACCACCTTTTAGATGGATAAGAGTGAGGGGAGCAGCAAGAAACGAAGTCCAGCTGGCGCATCTCGCAGGGCTTACAGTCTATTCGGTGGAATTATCAACTTAACCCAGTCTTCTCACACTCCGAAATCCAATGCGACATCCGGCAATGCTGCTGCTGCTGCTCCTTCCCGGACTACCCCAGATCCCCAGGGATCTTCCAACGTCTACACTGTTACTGTCAATAACAATCACAACGTGGATTGTAACACAAATCAGCAGCAGGCGATGCAGCAGAGCTACGAAAACATTGGTCCTATGAAAAAGGTAAATGAATTTTTGGATATTTCTCTTCTCCCGACCAGAAAGAAAAAAGTATAAGTAAGTATGTATAGTTTTGCGGGAGGGGATTAGCTAATTAACACTCCGACGAGTCCATCTCCCCGCAGCGATAGAGAGTCTCTCCAATGGGTTAATTCCGGGGAGTTGTAATGACAAATGAGCAAACACTGGAGACGAGCTGGAGTTGGCTGGAGTGTGGTGTGGTGGGTTTTTGGTTAGCTGGCCAATGCAATCCCACATTTGTCGACACATTAGACTCGACAAGGCAAGGCTGAGCTGACTGACTGACTGAGCCCAACCGGCTTAAACTACTTTCCTTTCCGGTGCTCCTGCGGAACTTCGATCTTCCACCAAAAGTTTACATATGTATGTCATTAAAAATATCTGTGTTTTGCAGAAGAGAGGTGATCAGTCTCCATCAGCCGTCTCATCATTCACCAACTCCGGTGGGATGAGCAGCAGCAGCGGCGGCGGCACGGGCAGCAGCGGTCCAATCGGTCCCGCTCCTCGAACACTATCCATCCTGACAGCCCTGAACGAATTAGCAATATCCGACGAGATAGCAGGAGCAAATCCAGCCATTTCCACTCGGCCCCCACTGCCTCCCACACTGAGCGGCAGAGTAAGCGGCGGAGTGGGTCCGGGTAATAGCAACACGTCGAAATCCAATCCCTCCCATTCCTCTTGCCATCATTCAAAAGGGAGTAGTAGGAGCAGTCAGCTTTCAAGTAGTAATACCCACCACGGCGGAGGCTCTCAAGTCCAATATGAAATCCCTACAACGCCTGGCGGCGCCTCCAGCTCATCTGCATCTTTACACCATTCCCCGTCTTCGATATATTACCCTTCCAGCAGGAGCAGTGCTAAAGGGATGTACTCCAGTCCGGGAGGTGGTGGTGGTGGGGCTACTGGTCCTAATGCCCGTGCCAAGGGATACAATGAACCTCATCGAAATCCTATATCCCCAGCATCCTCCTCCTCCTCCGCCGCCGCCAATACTTTACCATCAACACTTCGAGCTGGAAATAAATCTTTAGCAGAGCATAAGGAAAGTTTAGCACGGCGAGGAGCCGGCAAGCAACGTGATAGATCAAAAAGTCGAACTCCCGATTGGATATGGAAGATTTTTCAACTCACCAAGCATGGCAAACTGGAGGAGCTGGTTAATATATTTATTTATTTACTTATTTGCATTTTTACTCTTCAATAACTCTTTCACTTACAATCCTGCCACTCTCACACCCAGTCAGACTGGAGGGAAGGGAGGAGGGAGCCACCACCACGCCATCAAACTTGCTCTGTACTTTTACTCCGCCATAATACATACATATATATAGTTTTCACACTCACAAAGGGCTCGCCACATTGCGTTACAAGAAGATGAAAGGGAAAAACGCCATAGCGATATAGAACTCCTCTGAGACAGAGTGAGAGAGAGAGAGAACGAGATGAGAAATATATGCGTATATACCGATAACTCGTGTTCGGCCCTCCATAACTTTTTTAAAGTATGCTTCCAAAGTTTCATTTCCCTTCCGAATTCCCCATTGTAAATAATAGCAGCAACCGGGCCAGCCAACAAAGAGCTATATGAGCTGCTGATGTGAGAGGAAACAATTATTCATTGGAATCCCGAGCACAAAAATTTTCCCCATCCCTGAACACACTTTCAAACTCGATGAATCATAACTGCTATTTAAATGGGTTGGCATTCCAGCCGACTACCTATCGATATATCCATTATAAGGATAATGTTACTACAAACTTGAACATTTATGACTTTGTGTCGAGTATTTTTTTTTATTTGCTAACGGGCTAGCCCTACTACACCCACCTGGCAACACAACACCTTACACTTTATATATATATATTATGCACACTGGCTGGGCCAAAGGTTCAAAACTACTTTGGAGAAACATTGTCCTTTTTTGCAATGGAAATGAAAAAATATATATGTAGGGATTTACACAAAAATTCATAAAACATTCCGACTCCTCCACCGTGTCAGCAGCTCCCTTGTAGATGAGAGGATTGTGTATTTTTTTATATTTCGTGTCTGGATACGGATATAGTTGCAAGGTTAGGATGGAGTATGGAGGGAAAGGATGAAAGTGGCACTGGAATGACATGGAAAAGTCAAACCACCATACCACTGCCCACAGGGATGAGTCAAGCCTATAAAATAAGGTTGCTCTCCGAATCCCAATAAAAATAGACCTGCGGGACAAAATACATCAGATTTTATAAATGTTGGGAAAAGTATCAAGTAAAAAAAATTCCCTTTTCCTTTAAAAAAAAGGCCAGAGAGCCAGCTTTCTTTCCTGTGGAATATTGTAAAGGTAAAAAAATAGGAGAGGCTCTGGCATTCTCTTTTTTTATACTGTTTAAAAAAAACCAACATCCTCCTCCTTTGAGAGAAAAAGGGTTGCACTAAAAAAATGTAGATATGCACAAGGGGTTTAGGTTTCTTCTCTCTTCCATCGGAAAGTGACACTGTAAAGGTTGTCCCGAAACGGATACGGTTCCTTTTCTCAAAGTCAAATAGAAAAAATGTTGAAATTTGCGCATACTTACTTAATTTAGAAAATATTGAATAACTTGAAATTTGCAGAGAAAAGCTAACTTTACAAAAAATGATCAAGTCATATTTGTACAATGATATTCAAGGTGAATGTGAGCTAAAAAAGAAAAGGAGAAAAGATTCTGTTGCACAAGCAAATTCTTCTTTTCTGAAACCAAACACTCCTTACATTTTTTTTCGCCCAGCCCAAACAGATTTCTTCTTCTTGTATTGCTGCAGGTGGATGGAGATCATGTAATTCCCTATCTCTTGAGTATCATTATTCCGTTCAGAGTTGTGGAGAAAGCTGTGCTGCTTCTTCGTACGAATTATATATATATATATATATATTCCAAAAATATTCCCCATTTCACCAATGGCATTATATTTCGACATACTACCGTCTGACATGACGTGATTGGGTTGTGTGAACAGTGTTAGCTTTTTTGGGTTGAATCCTCAAAAAAAAATAAAAAAGAATTGCAATGCGAGCCATGCCACAGCCAGGGTTTTTCTTTTATGCTTTTGAGGTCTGTCGAACCAGAACAAATCCTCTACCACTTTCCTGTCTTAACTGAATTATGAGATTGAGAAAAAGGGACTGAAATATTGACTTGTTTTTATTTTTTTGTGCTTTATTTCGTTCGCGACCGAAACCCTTGCCATTTTTGTCGATGAAAAACACACGACGACCCACCAACGCTGAAATGGAAAACAACAACAACACAACGTCGTCGTGCATTGTCTGGACTTTGTCACCATGGGCGGGATGTAAATTGCAAAACGTTCCGCTGGAATCTCCGACTCCAAAACTAAAACTCTGCAGAAGCAATCCCTGCTCGGGCTGGATTCCACTTTGATCCGACATTTGGCCGATGCCAAGGGGAATACCGTGCTCCACACTGCAGCACGAGGGGGTCATGTCAACACTCTGCAGTGGCTGGTTTCCGTGCTAGGTCCTCAGTGCACGGAGGCAGCACTCCACGATCATAACCAAGTCGGGAGGACCGTCATTCTGACTGCTCTCAAAGTAAGTCCCCCAAATAAAAAACACCATAAGCCTCTGACGGCGACGACGACGACGACGACGACGAAGTCCGTATATTTATGTACTCATATCATAACATTTTCTCCCCGGAATTGGATAAAAGAATGGCAAATCGAGTTCCCTTTGACAAGCTCATTGCCGGCGACGGCAGCAGCGGCGGCGGCATGTCACCGGCAAACCAACAACTCTGATATTGAATGGCTCCTTGCTTGATGGGCCTCCCCCTTTTAAATTGGTGAAAGAAGCTTGTTGGGACGAAATGAGAAATTTTTTCCGCCTCAAGTTGAGCCCAAATATGGAAGTACTTCCCGTCATTTATTTAAAGTGGGATGATTACATGAAGGGGGGTGGGGGGTTGGTTGGGTAGAGAGAAAGAAAATGGTTCAAAGGGGCAACTCAAATTTTTTTTGCCCCTTTGATGATGAAGTGATTTAGTTTAGTGTGCTCACCCATCTGAGCTGGTTCTCTCTAGTTGTTCTCAAAATTTCTCAATCCATTTTCCTGAAATCGCGCGGTATACGTATGTAAACGTATATATACCATATTATTATTATATATATTTTTTTCAGAAAGGACAGCTCCCAGTTCTCCAGTGGCTGGTGCACCACACGAAAACTGGGGAGAAAGCCCTGGTGCCAAATGAAGGGGAAAGATCCCTCCTCCACTTTGCCGCAACTAGCGGGGATATCAACGTCGTGAGATGGTTGTGCACCGAGCTAATTGAAAAAGGGATCCCGGTCGACATTAGAGATGCTGGTGGCATGACACCACTCCACGATGCTGCGAAATCAGGGCATATCATAGTCTGTCATGAGTTGATTCTAGCAGGAGCTGATCCCCTCTCACAGGTAATCCATCAATGTGTATAACTCCAGAATGATGACACCACCAACACCACCATCACCACTGCTCCCGTCTCCCAAGACGTTTTCCCTTAATTTCATCTCCCTAGCAGAGACCTCACTCCTCCGTATATCAATATTACCCACACGGCGTCGTCGTTTTTTTTTATCCCAGTCAGCAGTAGTGTCCAACTCTGAGATGATTTTTATGCCGTAACCCCCCTTTCATTCAAGCCAGCCTTCTATATATGTATCATGTGATTACCGATTTCACAGTCGGGACACGTCTGATACACCAACTCCCAAAGAAAATCTGTGCTGCCGTCCACAGAAAAAAAAATCCAAATTTTTTTTTACCCAAACCCATCGGCACCAAAGAAAAAAGGCCTGAACTATCACCACCACCAACACCACCACGTTTTTTACTGCATTTCCCCACACTCAAAAAAACATTCTCATTCATACCGTTTCCCCGAACAACCTTTTTTCCCCCGTCTCAAGTATGATAATACAGGAAATGTGAAACGTTGATGCGGTGAAGGTGGTTCCATATGAGAGGAGAATGTGTGTAATCCGCTACATAATGATGAGAGCTTATAGTAGTCCACTATTTACCCAAGATCCTTTTCCCCCGACAAGAAGAAAAAAAAATAAATCGACGCTATAGAACTTGATCGCATCACCATCATATCATCATCATCATCATCAACTCATCGTCTCAAGAGCGAAAAAAAAATAATGTCGAGTGAGGGGTTTTCCCCATCTCGTCGGCTGAGGATGGTGGATGGTGTGTGGTGGTGGTTGGTATGTACTAGTTGTAGGAGCACATATCATCAAGGACATTTTGAAATCCGAGAAAGCCCTCTTCTTTTTTATGTACATCATCATTGCATTTTTCTTGATGCTGGGTTGAAAGAAGAGGAAAATAAGGAATGAATCCCTTCTCGGTTTTTTTTATTATATTCTTTTCATATTTTCATTAGACGGAACTGGGTTGGAGACCATCAGATCTGGCCATTCGTCACCGTCACATGGAGTGCGCCAGCTATTTCATGGTAGCAGAGGCAGCTGGCTCCCTTGGTAATCAACTTCATTCTCTCCTTCTAGCTTTCAACCATCTTCGACAAGAGCATGAAGAGCTCCGCTCCCATTTTAGGTAAATGTTTACATCAACTCTAATAGTATAATATAACGAAAATAAAAGTCTCTGGGGGTCCTTGAACATTTTCAAAAAGAAGATGGAGAAGAAGAGAAGAAAAAAAATTGAAGGAGCAAGATGATATAAAAGGGATTAAGGATATATTATATACTCTCTCTCTCTACGTTTTCTTATTCACTTACGTGACAATTTTTTTCTCTCTTCCAACTTGATCCTGTCCTCTTCATTTTTTTTCTCGTCTTCTTCTTCTTCTTCTTCTTCTTCTTTTGGTTGTCCCTTTTGTCAGCGACGGATGGATGATTCATGATATTTTAATGTATCCTGAAGTTTTCATCATCATGAGCCTCGGCGGCGACAACATTAGAATATTAACGAGTGGTCGTCGTCGTTGTCGTCGTCGTGCTCGTGACGAGGGGGACGACCGGTCGCTGAAACTGAATTGTATCTCTAGGAATCATTTAATTGAGCTGACTCTAATGTCATCGTACTAGTAGAGTATGCAAACCGCTTTGTCACAACAGTTGCACACTCATATATTATTATTTCTCTCTCTCTCTCTCTATTTTCTCTTCAGGGAAACGCTCCGGGTGGGGAAATGGTTGGCCAAGGAGAGAAACGACGTAATTAAACACTTTCCCTCGAAATGGACCCAGGAAACGACTTCATCTGTGCTTCTTGGGGGAACCACTAACGGGACTAGGTTCGCGGATCTGGAGCACAAACTCGTCGTGGCGGAGCAGGCTTGGAAGAAATTCTCGCAGAATGATGAGCCCGGGGAAGCCCTGCTAAATGGGGACTCCACCTCAACTACTTCCAATATTACCAGTCAGGATTTTCTCCAGTAAGTGGTGCATGGTGGTGTGGCGTGGGCATGGGCACGCGGATATGTGCTACTAGATTTTAACGACCGACCATAAATCTCCACTGATCAGTGTAATAGCAGAGGGAAATGGGGTGGAGGGAAACGTGAGACGATAGGCTGGAGGGGAAGCAACAACGACGGACGAGACGAGCAGCAGCAGCAGCCTCTCATTATTTTAACTAAACTTACTTTGGGAGAGAGCCTAAATTGAGCTTGAAATTTAAGTAGGACTAAGAGGACTTGCTAGCTAGCTAGCTTTTATGGCCTATTTTCCGAAATCAATGATGAATTTGTAATCGATCCCGGCTTTGCAGCACGTTTCTCATGTAATAATTATCCGTGCGAGAGCTGTGCTGCTGATAGTGGCGGTGCGGTAGTGGTGGCTGCTGAGTGAGACGAGACGCTCGTTAGTCGTTAGTGCATAATATAACCAATCCCTCTTCCACAGCCACAACTACCTACTCACAAAACGGTTGAATTTTGTGTACTTGTAGTACTCGCCTACCGTTTGTAACAACACTAATTACTCCCACCACCCAACCAAAAAATAAAAAACCCAAAGTTTTTTTTCTTCATTAACAGTCGGTCGGTGGTCAGTACTGATGATGCGAATGCGAAGGTGGATGGATGAGTGTGTATTAAAGAAATGAGCGTGAATGTGCAGGCAGGGTGATGATGATGATGATTATAATACTATGACAAGATGCTATATAATTTATTCACCACTCCACACTCCCCCATATCACCTTTCTCTTTTGTCAGTAGACGCCTGGCAGCAGTACAATTACGGGCTGAGCGGAACACGAGCCTGGGTAGTTCTCTGAGTGGCTCGTCAGACGAGGAGGATCAGCACGACAACAGCTCCAGCGATGATGATGCTTCCAGCGGTGAGCTGGAACTCGACCGGGTCCCCCCTCTTCCTGCAGGATCAGGACTAGGAGTGAACTCCGCAGCAATAATTCACTCCGCAACAACTGTATCCCCTGCTCAGCAGCAGCAGCATCAGCAGCAGCTGAGAAAGAATAATACAATGATGATGATGATGAAAACAAGGTCCAAGGCGGCTCCCTGGCTTCTTCCCCCTAATGATGTGTTCCTTTCACAACTTTCTCCTTTTGTTGGTGCTAGCGGGAAAAGTTTGCCCACGCTGGATCTGCTACATGGTGCCCCCACCTCGGCATCGGCATCATCATCATCCTTGCTGTCACCCATTGTGACTCCGCCGCCGTCGTCGTCGTTGTCGTCGGTTCCAACTGCTGCTGTTCCAACTCCTTCTTCTCAACAACCAGCTTCAACAACAGGTTCCGCTCTTTTACCTTCTCTCCACCACCTCTCGGTTATGTTATACCTATGTTATGCACACACGATTTTTCCTAACTACAATGGAGGAGTAGTAGAGTAGTGCTCGTGCTCCATCCATGGCTCCCACTCGAGAGAGAAACCAAACCCACACGTCCGCTCTCCTTTTATCCTCCATCTGCGATGAAAACATAATAAGCTTTGATTTAGTTTCCTATTTCTATTCACAATGAGTTTTTTTATGACATGGAGTGCAGACAAGGGGTTTCGTTTCAAGATGGGAATTAGAAAAGAGAAGAAGGCGGTTTTTGGATATACTTAGTTACCTTACTTGTCTGCATACACATAACGAACGAAAGAAGAAGGAGAAAGCAGCTACCTCCACAACCTTCCTTATTACTTTTTTTTTCTTTCTATTCTTATTCTATAGACACAGCTGGGAAAAATGAAAAGTCGTTAGTGACGATAGATGGGGAGCGTCATGGAGGCAACCAAGGGAAGCGAGACTCGACATCTCTCGAAATATCAGTGTTGGAAGTAATTGAGCCCGGCTCACCCGCCTCTCCTTCGTCTTCCAAGAAGGTTTGAAGAAAAAAAAACCCTTTACAAAAACAGAAATAGAAAAAAAAATACGAGTTTTGTTGTGCTGTGAGAGAAAATAGGTGTATTACCTGTTTTCTCTTAATTGAATGAAGAGTCCATGACTTCCACACACACTTACACATGCACAGAGTTTCGGTAAAGGTGTTTATCCAAAAAAAAATATCTCTCTCCCTTTTTTTACCCAACTAAATCTTCATAATCTTTAATGGGCAAAAAAACAACATTGCAAACAAAATATGCTTACATAATATCATTTGCTTTTCTCGACCTAGCTGCTTTTTTACACCCCTCTTGTGCGTCCGAAATAATCCAGTCGCTTGCCACTACCCATCCTTAAAAAACAGTAATCTTTGAATGTATATACACCCTGCATTTTGGGATGAGTCTGAAGGAAAAAATTGTATATATTTTTTACGCGTTTCTCTTCATTTTTTCTCAATGTAATTTACTTTGAAAACTGGGAGGATATATTTTTTTTGCCGGAGTCGGAGCTAAGGAGTAATACTGATGATTTTTATATCTCGTTGCAAACACCCCCTCCCCCCCCGTTTTTCGCAAAAGCTGTATACAAGGAGTAAGGAGAGTATTATATATATATTATTCGACATGTTCAAAGAGGTTTTTTTCTTGCCTTTTTCTTTTTGGGATGGGTAGTAGTATGTACATGTATGCCAAAAAAAATTACATATTGCTTGCTCACCACCACCACCACCATCACCACGGTTTATTTTTTTTTTGGGAGATTTTTTTATCAGTTTTTTCATGCTTTTTTCTCTTTCCTCCACTATTTTTTTGATGGTGGCTACGCCTAGCCGGTGAGTTCCATCTTGTCGTTACAGTTTTATTGCTGGACTACTGTTTTGTAATGAAAGACTCAGTTTTTTTTCTCTTCTTCTTCTCCCTAATGCACCCAGGATCCACGCGGCGGCGGCGGAGGAGTAGAAATGAGTTAACGAAAATGCAGTAAAATAACCAGAACGCTCGCCGTTTTTCATTTTGGTGAGCTAGCTACATAATATTACTTACGTTGATTCTCAGTTGAGTGGGGGAAAGAGTGAAAGATGGTAAAAAACATGATATTTATTATGGGAGCATGCTCTACTGGCTCTCCCATCATATCATCTCCTATATAATTTCTCTTCATGTATTGCGGGAGGGAGGAGGAAATGTGTTACAGGAGAATGTTATTAAAGGGGAAAGAGAGAGAGAGGAAGAAAGGAGACCGGGATTTTTTGGCCCTCCAAGCCATCCGCCCGCGTCCTCACCTCAGAAATAATATGACCGTCATTGTTTCTTAAATCCTCGAAATAAAAAGTCATGAACAGGGCAAATTAGAGGAGAAAGGATGGAGGGAGGGAGGGAGGAAGGAAGGAAGGGAAGAGAATGGTTTTACAATTATTTTCCTCCCATTTGGTGCTGAACCAGGTTGAAAATACTATAGTCCTCCAGGCAGGCAGGAGAACTATAGTACCAGACGACCGCTTTTTAATAGTTTATTGCAGTCTATAAATGCAAAAATGTATGCCGGAGAGGAGAGATGAGATGCCTCTCTGCTGTGGGGAGAGAGATGCTTTTTCTCGGCTGTGGCGGCTATATTATATATTCCTTTCTCCGAAAGCAACATTGCCTGGCACACATACGCTCACAGCGAGAATCTTTGAGGACTGCGGAATGGAATAGGTTCGGTGACGGTGGAATGGCAGGGGAGAAACTTGTTTGAATGCAGAGAGAGGGTCTCCAGTTTAGAAGTAGAAATGACACCGGGGTATCATGCATGCATCCATTTTCTAACTCCTAAATTATATTTTGGAATAGATTTATAAAATGTGGGATAGGAGAGGAATGATGATGATGATGATGGTGGTGGTGGTGACGGTTATTTTTGTTTTGGATAAAATTCGTGGTGTGGGGCTGTCTACCTAATTTGGACATACTAGATAACTAGATAACTGTATTATTGCAAACACTGAAATAAAGATTTATCCTTATCCTTATCCTTATCCTTATCTTCCGGTTTTTCTTCTAAAATAAGCTTGCTGGTTGCGGATGCGTGAAAAGTGCATTTCTTTTTTGGCTGTGTGGGCCATTCATGGATTCTCATTTGGTTGGCTCGTTAGTGAGAAAGTACTATTAGTGAGAGGAAATGGGTTGAATTGTGAAGAAAAGAGAAGATGGAGTGGAGCAATTCCAGTTGTCATCACGTCCATGGCTTGACTTCAGTGACCAGACGAAGGGAATGCTACGTTCGTTGCCAAAATGTGGGATGACTAAGCCGCCGCCGCCGCCACCGTTCGGCATCGGAGGTGAGGAGAGTGGTGGCAGTGGTGGAGGTGGAGTTGGTGTTGGACGAAAGTCGGGCGGCCTTGTGGTGAAACCATCCTCATCAGCGGTCGAACTGGGCGGGGATCATCTGGCTGTCAGCGAACAAAGTTCCTCCAGATTGGTAGGCTCAAGACAAGGGGACCGGGATGGCTCCGGGGTAACGCGAGGAGGTCAGCAGTGTGACGAGTATGACTTGGACAGAGTGACATCATACTCTTCCCCCACCCCGGTGCCTACTACCAGTCAGCAGAAGAAGCATCATCATCATCATCGTGAGTCGGAGGTAATCCTTTTATCTTGTTCACTCAAGTATTTTTTTGTGGTTTGTGTTGCAATTTGCAATGCAATGCAATTTGGCAAATTTCGCCTTGATCACCTGTTCCACTATATAGAATGTGCATCAAACGCCTGACCTGATTTGTGGGACGCAGTACAGGAGCCACCTCGAGAGTCGGTGGAGGCTTCAGCAAACACCATCATCCAGAAAGGGTCACCAGTCGTCCCCGTCGTCGTCGTCAGACTATTATTCCCCGTCGGAACGGAACCTAATGGAGCGTGCAGAAGGGATTTATGGGGGGCTATCTGCTCGCTGTCAGCGCGGTGGTACAAAGGGAGGTCAGCAGGTTTCCTCGGATCCGCAGATTGAGCCACCCTTTATCACCTCCACCGAGGCAGAACTGGGAGACAAAGGTGAGGCGGTGAGGTGTGGCGAGGGTGAGATGTTGCTGCTGCAAGGTCATCCGCCTTGTCACTCTCCAAGCTCCTTTCCCCCTTCGAAAAGTAGTGACAATGAGAAAGGGCCGTGTGGCGGTGGAGCCAACGAAGCTGTTTCAGATAGCGGGAACGCTGGTGGTTTTGCTGGAGGCAGCAGTTCTCCGAGTTGTGCTAGTGTTCCTGGTGGTGGTAATAACAATAATAACACGTCGACAAATGAGCTCACGCTCAGCGGCCCTGGTCCAAGCCACGGCTACAATGGGCACAAGCCACGGAGCCCGTCGCCAAAATCCTACGTCACAAAGCTGACGGTGATTCCGGTGGAAGCAACGAGCGAAACGTGTTTCCTGTCCATCAGATCGACATCCTTTAGTGGGGACAACGAGATCGAGGAGCAGCCAGTAGTCCCGCATCAGCTCCAATTACCTGGTGACAACCCCGACGAGCTTGGGCTCCCCTGCCAAATCCCGAGTGACAGCGTGTCCTCCTCAAACACGCCGGTAATGCCGAGATTTAGCTCCTCCGGAAGTGTACTCTTTCCGCAGCGTAAGCCAGACTGGTACTCCACCGAGCTTTGCAGTCTCCCCACACCTGAGTGCAGTCTGGCAGGGCGGCACTCACCCACCCCGTCGGAAACGTCGCGAACCGAGTCTGCCCTCGCACCCCCGCCCTCCTACGTGTCACACGCGTCTCAAAACTCGGAAGCCTCCAAAACCGAGTCTGCCAGAGGTCAAGAAGGGGGAGAGGACGGGGGTGGAGAGCGGGATCTGGAGAGTCCAGGTGCTGAGGAGGAGGCAAGGTACAATAACGACGACGCTGGGGCTTCCTGTGATTGCCACCACTCTCCGATTCTAGGGTCCGAGAAAGGGTCTGGATGTGGTGATGATGAGGAGCCTCAGTCGGAGCAGCAGCAGCCAGGGCATGATGGCACCTCTTTCGAAATGTGTGCGGGGGGAAGCAAGAGTGCGGACGGCTACCCAAGGAGGAATAACAAGAAGGGTGATGATGATGATGATGGTGGTGGTGGTGATAATGACGGGAGCGGGCTGAAACCGGTTGGAATGTTTGCAAACCAGAGGATTCACGCCCGGAGTTGCTTTGTTCGATCTCACTTATCGACCGGGATCCATAAAACCAGTGCACAGCGACTCCCAAAAGTAATTTTCTTAAGATTGCCATTTCATGCACAGATACATTTTATGCTTATAATACATATGTCAGTTCCAATCCCATCATCCGACCCACCACCACCACTCTCTCAAGCTTATAGTGCTTCTTACTTATAAGTATATAAGTAGGAGTAGGAGTACGGCGGCGGGTCGGTTACGGGATGAATTTCGCGAGAGACGTAGACTCGCTCTCGGTCTGGAGCTGAGTGAGTGAGTGCGGAGAGAACCTATACATACGAGATGAGCCCCGCTACTTCCGATTCCACTATATATGCATCCTTATTTTTTCCCCTTATTTCCCCCACTCCTCCTCTTTTACTTTCCGTTCATCTTCCTATCCGGGATAATAGAGTCTGACAAAATTGGATGATATAACTGGGCTGTGAGAGCTCAGTAGTGAGTAGTTAGTTACACAAGCGAGTTACACCAACGTAACGCCAACCGATTTTATTTCCTTATTCCCCTTTCCCTCTGAAACAATGAAGAAAAGAAAAAAAAAGACGAAGGAAAATCTAATCTCTGCGTACCTCTGTCTGCTCTGTTGCTGCGGTGGTGGCTTACACTTTTTAGAGCTCGTTTCGAGCCGGCAGACACACTTTTGGCTCGCTAGCAGATTGTAAAGCACCCACTAAAAACAAAATCCGAGATGAGCAAGAGATGAGATATGGGCCCTGTTCAGAGAGGGAGAGAGAGAGAGGAGAAAACACTTCCCGTGTGATTAAATTGATTAGCTTCATTAGGCCGGCCAGAGGCCCCTCAAAATCCACCGTGAACGGAATCATAATGAGGGAGAGAGAGAGAAACACAAAACATATCAAATACACAAATTACAAAGATAAACTGGAACAAAAGGGCACAAAAAAAAGTTTGAAAATCCATTTCTATCTCATCAACTCTCTCCGAGAGTACTCTTGTTGCCTCGTGGTTATAGACTCGACAAATATATATATCCCTCTGCCAATTTCCTCTCCACGTGCCTCTCCCTCTTTCTTTCCACAGCATTTTTTTTTCTTCTTCTTCTTCTTCTGGTGATTAACAAACCGGATTATTATGTCCTTTTTTTTCTTTCTAGGGGCATCGCGGTCAGTCAAAGCCGTGGTACGAGATCGATGGGTCCGACGATGAAGGAAGTCTTCTCCGCGTTGCAAAGTCAAGGCAATCCCACCACTCATCCCGGTTTTCCAGCTCCAGCAGCAGTTCCCGGGGCAGCAGTCGTAATAGCAACACAGAGGAGGAGGAGGACGACGACGTCGACGGGAGTGAGCACGAGTCTGAAAGGAATAACAGCAGCGGGCATGAGGAGGAGGAGGAAGAGGAGGATAGTGATTCCCAACCTCAGAAACAGCACCACTCCAACCATAATTGTTCAAATTTTCTCTGAATAGAAAGAAGAGCAGCAGTATCCATCCATCCTTTCTTGCCATCAGATATATTATACAAAACAAAAAACTTTTTTCACGGTGGACTCCTCCGTTCATTCATCCATTCATTCATCCATCGTCCCCCTTTTTCCCAACCGTCAATGGGTTTATTCAAACTAATGCAATATCCACGACTACTTTTTATACGATGCACTACTACCTATCCGTCTTTGGAGATGAAAAGAGGTTTTTATTTTGGAGAAGAAAAAAAGAAGAGTTGGGCTGTAAAGGGCTTCTTCTCCTCCATTCTACAAAAATGATTATACACAGACAAGCAAAATGTATAAAAAAAAGTCTCGTGGGTAACAAGGTAACTAACTATACGTTGTATTATACCACTTTATTCCCAAGTCCACCCAAATGTTACTACTTTCTTCCAAAGAAAGATGATAGCCCGCTTGCTCCTTTCTCTCA
Organism: Dicranocentrus wangi; assembly: GCA_036850665.1. Taxonomy (NCBI): domain Eukaryota; kingdom Metazoa; phylum Arthropoda; class Collembola; order Entomobryomorpha; family Entomobryidae; genus Dicranocentrus; species Dicranocentrus wangi. Next base: position 19,047 of record JAANSN010001503.1, read on the forward strand.
AGTAGTGAATGGTTACGCTCAGTAGTAAGTAGTCCACTTTTTTGTGCCATAATAATATAATACGTGGTTGTGTTTGTTTACACAAACGGTGGTGGTGGTGGTGATCACCACCACGACCAGCCTAGCCTAGCGAGCCTAGCCTTTTCCCTCACTCAAAACTCTCTCACGATGAAATGGGTCCGTAGGTAGTCCGCGGTGGAGAAAGGAGTAATGTCGTAAAGCTATAAAGTGGAAGTGGGAGTTTCCTCTCCCTCTCCTGCTTCCAACCATCCATCCACTCTGTCTTCAAATCTCCAGTAGAAAATCCAAGAGACTGTTGACCTGTCAATCTGGAGCAAGTGTTGCAATTAATCATATATATACGTATATATGTACGCTCACACGCTTGTTGGTCAATACTTTAAGCTAGAGAGAAAATGCTGGTGGTGGTGGTGATGGTGGAAGAGTAAGTCCTCCGTTTCTCCATCACCTTCCCCTTTTCCTCCTCTCTTTCCCAACAAGAGTATAAGCTAAAGCCGAAAAAAATGCAATAAGACCTCGTTGGATGGACCTCGTTCATCTTCTTTTCCCTTCTCAGCCGCCGCTTCCTTAAAGAAAAAGAAGACGAAAAAAGTGTTTTCTGTTGACGTCAGCCCCCAAAAGTTTCAACTGGTCGGGAACGAGACGACACTGGGAAGGGACAAAAACGGGAGTGAAATAGAGAGTTCTTTCCACTAAAAGGTATATTTAGTATATACTAAAACAGATTTACATAAATGAAACGAAACACCCAACCAAACTCCTGGTTTATTGCTCAATAATATATATGCGGCCGAGTGTAGTAGTGATAAAAATACGGTCAACAGCGGTGGTAGTGGTAGTAGTGGAGGTGGAGGTCGAAGTGGAATTGGAAAAGTGATATGTTTTCCTCTGTTTCTCTCTCTCTCTATGGATGCCAAATAATGATTCCTCAAATCTGTTCCAGTGTCTTCCCTTCCCACACACCTCATTCAACCCAGAAAAAATTTGATACTGTTATTGACACTGTGATGCGAGGCTCTCTCTCGGTTCAGGGATTTTATGGTAGGCAAGTAGGAGTAAAAGATGTCGAAGAATATGTTGACGCGATGCGGTGGTGGCAGAATGATTTCTTCGTATTATTATCCACTGTTTCTCTCTATACATTGTGTACATGTATTGTATCATCATCATCCTTTTTTCTCAACTTTGTGTGAACATGACAGAACGTGTCAACATTCTCTCTCTCTCTCTCTCTCTCTCTCTCTCTCTCTCTAGTTTTTATCTGAGGACAAAAGGGGCATTCTTAAAAATAGGTGGGGTGGAATGAGGTCTCTAGAGTTAAAGAAAGTAAAAATGTTGGAGAAGAAGACAGTCGGACAGGAATGTGTAGTGTGGTACGCCCCATTTACGCACTTTTTGGACTTTGCCACTTTCTCCAGTATCACCAGTAAGTACCACCGTGAAAATCCTCATTTTTTTTTATCTCCGGTGTGTGCACACGGCTAGTTCCATTTTTTTCTGGCAGAAAAAAAAGCGTAGCGATGATGATGATGATGATGATACATGATGACATTGTGTGGATCACGGTGACTTGGGGACGACGACGAGAAGCAGCAGATCAGTCGTGAAATTGCTATATCATTCCTTTGTCTTCTCTCCTCTCTAAAGAGGAAAGAGAAGCGAGAAAAAACTAAATAAAGGGAAACAACTGGATTTAGGAAAATCGTTTTATTCTCGTCTACTAGATAAAAGAGAAAAAAATTCTTGGTGGCTTTCCACTTTCACTAAACCACACACACACACGAACGAACCAACTGTCGTGTATTCGCTACACAAACAATTTAAGAATGGCTGGTTGAGCGCCTCTTCCTCCTCCGCCTTCCTCCCAAATAAAATATATACTTAATTGTTTGATACAACAGCCTGACGAGCTTCAAATGACTTTCTTCTTGTCCATCCACTACCACCACCTCCACAACTTTATTATCCGCATTCCACCGCCCCAAAAAAGGAAAAGAAATAGATGTGTAAGTTGTAGTAGTTGTAGTATAGTAGTAGCTTTTGTAATTGAGCAACAAACGGAGGAATGGACAACGTCGCCAAGTAAGTAATCTAGAACGTGACAAGAAAACGTTAGAGTTGTTAGACTCCTGTTCTCTGCCTTCACTACACTCACACTACACAACTCATCATTTTTAGTGACTCCTCCGGTGTTGTTGGACCTCCATGGTATGTAGTATTATTAAGTTGTTACACGACGACGTCCGTCCACGCACAAAAATGACCAAATCTCCTTGTTTCCCTCTCTCGTGTGATGATGATGAGTGATGATGAGTGAGTGTCATGTCGTCCTGAACGTATGTCGTCTGGCGTCGTCCGCTTCTCCTCTTCTCTCGCTCGACCGACTAATGAGTTCCGCCAACTTTTTCTTTCTTTCTTTTTTTCTTTTTTCTTTTTTTTTTGTTGTTGCTTCCCTGTCTTGTCCAACATGACAACCCACAAACTACTACTACTACTCCTCCTCCCCGAGACTAGATATACCTATTAATGCTCCCACCCTGTCAATGGAAATTATATATATATATATATAATGTGTAAGGATATAATAATAGTAATAATTTATTAGGTTTAAGTAAGACGATGATGACGGCGGATATGCTATTCAGTACAAAGTATTTTTATACAGGATTTTCTTGTACTTGTTGTGTGTGGATTCATGTGACAAAAACAGAGTTGTATTATGAATATTACTTGTTATGATAAAGGTTTGTATTTTTAATAAAAATTGCTACTGTTTTAGGTGAACACTTACTGAACTGATCATTTGAGGTGTTGACTAATAGTTGTTCTTTTTTCTTCTTTTTGTCACGAGGGGAATTATCATGACGTGTGTGTGCTACGTTTACGTGGGGGGCGGGGTTGCGTGGGTGTGTAGGTAGGATTTAAATTTGACAACATGTTGAGCTCCACACGGAACAAGGTACTTTTGAGATAAATCTCCTCACTGGAAAGTGGAAACCTGGTGCACCACCATCACCACCACCACCACCACAATCCCTTCTTCAAATGTAAGTATAGTATATGATAGGTGGATAGTTTGTGGGAAGATGACATCCGCTGGGAATCGGCTAAAACGGGAGGAGAATCAAAATGATCATAATTTGCATTACATTGTGCTTTTCGAGGCGTAAATGTAAACAAGGGGCTAACGAGTCGAGCCCCAGTACGTCGTCCACCTGTTGGGATCATAAAACACTCGAGTCGACGACAACTCTTGCTCACTTGACATCTTCCAATTGTTAAAATGATTTTGACCATTATTATCACCGCAGTAGGCTCTCTTTCTGGATTCATTCCAGCTTATCCAATTCGAGTTGATTGAAAATTAGTCCCATTTTCCGCTAGAAAATCAAAAACAAATCATTCATTTAATCTGCGGGGACTACCACCTGCACCTTCCCCTGCAAAATTTAACTCTCGAGTCTAATTCAACTCACATCCTCATTGAAAATTAGGAACTGATTAAACTAAATTGTACTTGTTAACCTGCAGTTTCCCTCCAGATTGCAATATCAAACCCTCCCCCTCCTACCCGCTCTCGCACTTTTGCCACCCGTCACAGGAAATGAAATCTGTGAAAGTGAAAAGTTTTACCCCTCATGTTTCCCCACTTTCCCCACTATAAACCACCACCTCCACACACCTGGTAAATCCTCATCATCCCAATCATGCCCCCCTCCTCCCTCTGTATTGACAATTTAAGCTAGATTTATTTAAGGGCAAGTGTCTCCCGACGTTCCTGTCAGTTCCTGTGCCGACTCCACCAAACAAAATTTGATTTTCTTTGAGCATTCATTCTCTTCAAAGTATTTTCATCCATTTTTTAGGAGTCTTCTTATGTTTTAGCCCTTTTTAGTGCAAATAAAGCTTAGGAGAACAAGTTGGTCTTGGGATTGGGGTGACGGGAGATAATAATTTATACATCTTCAACAAAATAAATCCTTTTTTTCCTCGTCGCTAACAAACTAGCAGCTATAGCTTCACATAAAAAAAAACCAAGTTGGAGGATATACTATAGTTCCATCTTTAAAAAAAGAAGAAGAAGAAGAGATCGAGAGAACACCCTTTACTCCTCACTCAGCTACTACTCGGGTTGAAAATAATACTCGGGAGGAAAAGAATAAACAGAAAAAAAGTCGACAAAGAGAGCATTAATAACAGAAAAAGCTAAAAAAATAAAATAAAAGGAAGGAAAGCGAGGTTTGGCCTAGATATTTTTTTCTGAGCAACTCTGGAACTCTCGGGGAAAACGAGTCAATGAAGATAATGCACCTGAAGAAGAAGAGTACACATACCACAAGAATATCTCGTCGTTGATGCAGGGCTAGCGAGCGAAAGTGAAGACAAAGGAGGCATTTAGCAGTGCACCGTTTCTCAGCAATAAAAAAAAATCTCGAGAAGAAAAAAAAAGTAAAACATTGGCTTTGCCATATCCTCTCTCGAAGTAGAAGAAGAAGAAGAAAAAAAATCTGGGAATAAACGACATTTTTTTCTCTACTTTCTCCTCTACTATCCACATAAAAATCATCGCAAAGAGGATCAACAACGGTCTCTCTATACTCATTACGTACATCCACTCCACTCCACCTCCTCCTCCTCCTCCACCACTGGAGTAGTAAGGAGGGAGACAAAAAGAGAAGGAGTTAGTTTTGGAGAAGGGGAAAAAATATCCACTCCAGATTTGAGGGAGAGAAAAGGGGGAAAAGTGGAAAAACATTTGTTACCATTAAAAAACGAGCGAGGAGCAGCGGAGATGAATCGATGGGAAATAGTTTTCTCCGGAGCGTCTCTGCTCACTTTCCTCCTCTGTGGAGGAGCTCCACAAGCCGGGGAATGCTCTAATATTCGACAAAGATCAGATGGTTGCGGTCCCCATCCCTTAATTGCATTGGCTGCAGCTTCACGTCCCTTTGGTAATACTGTCATTATTTCCCTGACATATTTTCCCCCATAGTTTTATATGTGTAGTACTTATTTTTTTTCCTCTCTCTCTCTCTCTCTCTCTCCATGTGTGTGTGTATGTGTCGGGAGAGGAAATGCTTGTCTTGTCTAGCTTTCTCCTTGATTCGCCATGAGAGGCTCAATGGCAATGACACGGATTCAAAAAGCATATGTAGTGAACTGCAAAAAGAAGAGGAATAGGAAGAGGGAGAGCGCCGAGACCAATCGAACACTTCAACTTGAGAGAGAGAGAGAGAGAGAGTAAGTAGCAGTTGTTGGAGAGCAGTTCTGGTTTTTGCACACAAAGGCCTTTTTACTACCATGACGGGAAAGTGGCGACTGCACAGAGTCTTCATGAATACAAAAGACATTTAATATCATCGGGTGGAATAGATTTGAAAGGGGCATGGTATATACACTATCTATACGCTCCTGTTGTACACTGGGTGGTGGTGGTGGTGGCGGTTATCTATCCAGTGTGATATCACTTTCCCATCTAATTTCCAGCCTGTAGAAATATATACAAATGTACTATTTTTGCTCCAACATCTGCTGCTTTGTTCCGCGTCGTCTACTGTGACGAAAACCACGTTGAGTGTGGCTTGTTTAGAGCGAGAGCTGGAAAAGTTGAAATTTTCGACAATACACACACACACGACCAACAATATTCCATTCCACCCACGAGGTGGTTGGTGGTGGAACATTATACTGTTGAGAAAAGAGAATCTTTTTAGATAAGGATGGTCCTACTTTCTCTTAACTTGCTGCGCTCAAGTTCCTTTTTTTTCGCAATGAACATTTTTTCCCTTGTTTTTTTTTCTCTAGATGCACCCAACATTGGACAGTTGGGCAAAACTGGAATATGTATCTTTTTTTCTTTTTGACACGGACCACATGTCACCCAGGCGAGATTCCTGAAAAATATATGTGGTTTTCGCATCTACGCAAATTAGTTGTAATTGAGCAAGAGAAAAAAACATGTAACGCATGCATATTGTTAGTCGTCGTCGTCCCGTCGCCTTGGCTCAGATTTTTTTCCTTGGTAGTCCTGATTCTCTTAAAGTTTTTTTTTTGGGTCCGGAGAATGAGACTGACGTGTGTGTGGGGAGGGGAAGAAAAGTAAGGAGACGGGAGAGTTTTTGGTGACTTGGTGGTGGTGTTGGTGGCGGCGGTGGATGGAGGGGTTTTTTCACAAACTTTTTGAAACCCAAGCCGTCACTGAGAGTTGTGTCATGTGGTGGCATTTAATGGGCATTCTGACACATTTTCCTGAACAAAAAAAACTTTTTTGTCTTCTTCTTCTTGTTCTTCTCCTCCACACACATTTTCTTCCACAATGGTTCGTCGGTGTGTGTACTCAATTCGTTCCGCTCTTTTGGACAACGAGGAGATCTTTAAGTGCCTAATTTACCAACAATTCTCTCTCTCTCTCTCTCTCCAGTCTTCATTCCATTGTGTGTGTGTGTGTGTGGCGGAGAGAAGTCCCATTTAAATAAAACTTGTGCATCCTGAGGCGCAACATACTTGCATGTCAGTGAATGAATAGGCTGGGTGGTGGGTGCTCCCTTCAAAGCGCTCTGCCTGGTAGCGCTAGTAGCATTATTATTATTATTCTCGTCGAGATATGCATCAGTCAGTAGTTTATTCATTATTTCAGCAAATTATTTTTTAGTTCCGCTTCCAACGGATAATTGACGTTGAGACTGTGATATTAGTTGCTCGGGATGGAGTGGAGTCGAGTAGTAGGAACCATAAGGCAGATGGATTTAATCAAGTTGGAAAATCTCTCTTTCTATGCATATATTTATATACGTGCATGCATATATAGGTATACGTATACGCTTCCAAGCCTTCTGTTTTTCCTTGCTGCTATGCCTCCTCTCCTCCCATCCCCATGTTTAACCATGTTTTTGTAGACTTGACTGGTTGGTTGTGTGTGTGCCTCCAGGTTCTAATGGAGTTGGGAGTCTAAATGACGTTCTGCGGGCTGTTCGGTCAGATCCAGTTGTGTGGCCCGTAATGCAGAATCTTCTCCGCCGGTACGATGACTGTATTAGAGCGGCTGATGGACTTCATTATAAACGGTCTGATGATTCTGCTGGCGGTGGCGGTGGCAGTGCTGGCAGTGGTGGTGGTGGTGGTGGTGGAGTAGTAGTGCCACTGCTACGTGGAGGCACAATTGGTTTCTCAACTCTGGATCCAGAAGCCATTACCACCGGCACCGATGTCATCCCTTGGCTCCCGGCCCCTATCTAATTTACGAAACTTTAATATGCTCAAATTAACTTTCACATCTATTAGTCACTGCACTGCACTCCGGAATTGGAAAAAGTCTTCAAGGAGACGACTACACAGCTTCCTACGAATTCCGACTCTCTCTCTCTACCCCGCAATGATTTACATTTACGCTACCGTCGTCGTAGTATTTATTCTTTTCTGGGAGAAATGGTGGAACAAGAAGGAGGCATTAGGAGGAGGAGGAGGAAGAGGATTGGACCTGTCTGTGCAAACACAATCGATATGGGAATCCGCAAGGATTTTTTTAAGCTCCAAGACTGCGGCTCAGCGTTCTCACAGCCGCCGCAGTCACCTAGTCAATCTTTTTATGTTCCAAGTTTCCCTTAATGAATGTTTGTAATCGGGTTCCCTCCGCCAAATCCTGTTATTCAAAACTAAACCGAAAATTAGAAATTAGTCATTACAAGAAATCCTCCTCCTGTGTTGGATGGAACTGGAACCCAAAAAAACTAACTTATTATCAGCTTTGTCAAAAATCCCTACCCACTTTCCCCCTCCCTTCCTCCTCTCTCTCTCTCTCTCTCTCCAGAAAGTAAAGTAAAAAAAAATAAATTAAGCCCCTGATTCTCCACAATTTACTCAAGTACATTGAAATCAGGAAATGAGAAATCGCTTTAAACGAGTATAAAAAAATTAATAAAAATGAAGTTCCATTTGAGCCGCAACTTGACAAAAAAAAAACAGCCAACGAATCCTTCTCTCCACTCGCTTTTATTTTCTCCTCAAAACTTATTGAAAGGGTGAGTTGGAGACCCATAGAAACAGAGTTTTTCTGATGGCAGCACGTCCATTTCCTGAAAATATTTTCATTTCCGAATGGCATCATCATCATCATCATCTCGTCGCTCGCGCTCCACGACGACGACTTTTGGCGTGTTTGTGGTTTTACAATAATGATACAGTAAGTACCTCATTAACAGAATTTATTCGTCGAATAAAGATCCCGACGACGTCCTTTTCAAAAACCCACTTGGCCCTTTTTGAGTGGAGAGCTCTGACGAAAAAATAAAATCAGAGACTTTTGTCATCCGGCTCCACCCTTTTCCCCACAATCTACGGAAACGGGAGAGAGAACTCCTTGATAGCAACTCATAGAAAAGGTAATAATGTCACATTTTGGCCACTTGAGGAGTAAAGATTCCCAACAAAAAACTTTTTTTTTCTAATGGTCCGTCCATCCAATACGCAATTCCACTTTCTCACCGCCAGCCACCGCCATGCACCACCACCGCAGCCCCTCTACAATTTATTTTTCAAGCCCACCATAAGTAATTACTACTGCGGCGGAAGGAGTAGATGGGATTTCAAGCCTAATAATTGTCTCTTTCTCTGATTTGTTGGATGGGTTGGGTGGAGGAGAGCCGAAAAAAATATATTCGACCAAGGGCAGGCGACAATAGCGTAAATTTTCCATTGTCAGGAAGAGGAGCCTCATGATTCAAATTTAAATTTGAGGGTTTGTCCCCACACACTTTCGTAGAAATACTACTACTTCGCCTCGACATTTTCCCTTTTTTTTCTTCTTCTCCTTCTTTTTGTTTCAGCCATAATGCGGGAGGTGCGGTGCGGAGTAGTAGGTATTTAAGGAAATCTCTAGCAACTTGAAAGTTTACAAGGGGACGAAAAGACGTCGCGGACAAAAAAGAAAGTTGAAATGGGGGACAGCCGGGTCGTCCTCGTCCTCGTCATCGTGAGAAGCCCGGGTGGCAAGGAAAAATGGACAAATATAAAGCCTATTGTGTTGTACCTGGAAACTTTTTCTTCCTTTCTCCAGGAAATGTGTCCGTGAGAGAGAGAGAAAGAGAGAGAGAAAGAGGGAAAAAAGGGACAGTGGAAGACACTTTTTTTCTTCGCCGTATTATCTTCGTGTGAATCATGACCGCGTCGCGTCTGATCCCAAAAGTCCTCAAAAAAAAACTTGGAAGAGTGTGCGGGTGAGTGAAAATTTAAGAAGGGAAAACTTTGCTCGTTATCGTCTGATGATGAGACGACACAAAGAATTTTAAGACGGGCGAAAGCGACTACGAGCCAGGGCAAACGAGACAAGAAAAAAAAGTGAACACGAGGTAGTATTTTTTTGTCTTATTCTCCCTTTTTCTGTGCCACTAGTACTACTACTACTACTGCATAAACGTCTCGTCTGCAATTATCCCTGGATGTCCCTTTACCTGTTTGGAATTTCGAATTATTTTGGGTGGAAAGAAGAGGAGTATGGGATGGAGGGGGATGAATGCGGGTGTGAGGAGGAGATTGGAGGTTTTATAGGGAAATCGAGAATGGTGGGGGGAGGGCTCCAGTGTTTCCGGGAGAATGTTGTTTAGATATCAAATCCAAATCAAAAAGTTGAGCTGAAAAGGGAGGCTAAGCTAAAGCAGCTTCGTCGAGTAATATATTATGGGTTTTGGTGAGAAGAGGAGGAGATGAAATGGAGAGAGCTTGCTGGAGCCAGTGAGTAGTGTTGCTGCGAACATGCGGTGGCTGGCTGTGGTTTAATCGGCTTCCCATTTGTTTTGGAGGTGTACCGAATCCGGGTTGGAATTGGACCGAGCTTGTCACCAACCTTTTCAGAATGTTGATCAATGATTAATGTAATTAAGGGTGGCAGGGAGCAGAAAACCCTGTGATTATGTTTGTAATAACAAAGTTGAGGTATCTTTGTAGGCAGTCTGGTTGGTTTTCGTACTTTTCGTGTGAAATGGAAAAAAAATTACATTTGGAACTGCAATGATGATGATGAGAGAAATACTTACTACCTGATTTTTATTCTAGACGAAAAACTTTTTTTATCGACTCTCCCCGCATTACTTTCTCACACAATATTATTTGCTTGCTCTCACTCGATTTCTCTCGCTTCCAGTCCCACTGACGACGCGACGCGACACTGACAACAGTTGGCACTGGACACAGGAAATTTTCTCCTTTTTTGGGTGGAAAAAAAAATTCACCCGAATTAGGAATAAATTTGAGGAGGGAAAAAGTTTGTCGATAACTTTGGGCAGGCAATTTGATCCCGAGCAAGTTATGACGCCTGTGGGTTCACTAAGTCAGTCCAATGACGGAGTAGATAGAGCCCAAGTCAAGTCATTCCCCAAAACCGTGACTCAAAGTTGGATTGTTCTTGGAGCCACAAAAAAAAGCAAAAAAAGTTGCATATATTTTACTCTACCCTTCCCCTCAATCAGTCCACACCAGAGCGAAAGGTCGTCCAACCCTCCTCGTCCTCGTCTCGTCTCCTTTTTACCCAACACGACAAGCTTGAAAATTTTTTGTAACTTGATTTTGTTAAAATCTCACCGAGCCGCTGTCGACATCACTTGACGGAAAAACAAAAAAAAAGTTTGCCAGCTCAAAAATTACAAGAAAATACTACATACAACAAAAACCTTGTCTCAAAAAAACGCAGAATCTTTTGAGCAATTTCCCACCCTGAACCTATTCTCATTCTCGGAAATCTCGACAAGGTAGGGTAAAATGGGGGTACTGAACGGGGAAAAAAATTTGCAAAATATATGAACACACACATAACAGCGCTGAACCCTACTTCTCACAAAAGCATTTCAACACTTTTTTGTTCCCTTTTTTCCACCTCAGGGAAATCATACAAGCATACCATATCACAAATAATATCCGCTTTCCACATCACTCCATGCAACTCACTTCGACTTTTCCCACGAAGCGTTTCCTCCTCCCTCCATTGTATTCCCAAGCAACAGCTCCCTACCTACCTTCCAACTCCAACAAGATGATACAACAATATACCGATAAAAATCGAGGATATATAATCTAACAGCAGCAAAAAAAAGAAAAAAAACGGGAATCTGAAGAGAAAAAAAAATATCCGTTCCTCCTGGAATTTCCTCCGTATATAGCCTTTCACAGCTCTCTCCCAGTTAAAACATTGTATTAAACCCATTACTCCATAAAATATCCTGAAATATTCCCCTTTAAAATGGTTATGTCACCGAAAAAGAGGAAAAAATATGTTATGTTATGCAATGGTGGTTGGTGGTGGTGGTGGTGATGGTGGCGGTGGAAGGAAGTCGCAATTCAATATATCATATTGGATCTGGGATGAAGTATCATGAAAAAGGACGACGGAGAGAGAAGAAGAGCTGGCTGAAGTGATTGTAAAAGTGCGGAAAGAAATGAAGGCTGAGAGAGAGAGAGAGAGAGAGAAAAAGATGCGGATTTCGCGAGTATCTGACTGAACGTAAAACCAACCACGGATACAATGAATTACATGAGGATTTTACAATGAAAAAAGATTGAATATGAAATGCACTAGCCCAGTTTTTTTTTTCTTCCCTCTTCTTCCTCCTTCTCTTCTCTTCTTGTTCCTCTTGCATGAAAGATAACGTCTCTGGAAAAAAGCAGATTTGTTTTAGTATGCAGACATACCCATATCCATACTTCATAGCCCCACATTATCTTTATGTTTGCTAACTCGTCGGTCTCTCTTCTACCCTGGATGGATTCCATTACTTTTGGGCTCACCCGGCCTGGATTATATATATACCTTGAGACACCTTAGCCCGCTGAAGCTGAAATCTGAAGGCCTTCTCTTCCATTTTGGAACATATTTTTATGTATATTCATAAGATAGAAAGGGAGAAGAAAAAAATAGTGGCGGTTTTTGGAATGAAACGAGAGAGAGAGAGAGAGAGAGGTGGAAGGAGGTGGGGGGGGGGGTGGTGGTGGTGGAAGCAGTAAAATTGTTTTCTCGGAAGTTAGTGAAAAGCGTATTGGTTTATGGAGGGGGAGAGCGGCGGCGAGCCCATTATACATTCATTCTAAATTATATATTTACTTTATAGAGAGAAAAAAAAGACGGTATTTGCCGGAGCTAACGACGCCGCTACGGACGACGTTTCGTTTCGCTCCTTTCTCCTTCCTTTTTTGGTTCAGGATCTATGTCTACACTATCATTTGTAATGTTCCTGGTTTCAGCTAATAACCTTTGAAAAATGCAAATAGTAAAGCGATATCGGGCTTACACGCAGGGAAGAGAGAAAAAAAATGAAAATGGTATGAAGAGAAGAATATTACGTGTGTGTGTGTGTAGTTCTAGTTCTTTTTTTTTCTTTTTGTAAGGGGCCCAACCAACTTTTTTTTGTGGAAGGAATGGCAAGTGTACATAATAATAATATCGGAATTGAGAGAGTTGTAGTAAACCGATATGCTTTTTTTCTTCTTCTTCTTCTTCTTATCATCTCCGGAGCAGAGCACAAAAGGACAAAAACTACCAGCATTGTAATTTTTCTGCTGCTGCTCCTTCGAGAGCCGGCTTTGACTGCATAATTTTATAGTTCCAAAAGACTCAACACAGAACAGGACGAGGACGACGGCGACAAAGGAGAGGTTCGGTGGTAAACTGGGTATTTTCAGGGGGGAAAGATAGTGATTGGTTGGGAGGAAGTGAAAGTAGTAGTACCTATACGAGTTACAATGCATGCAAAAATATATAAAAAACGAAACCAGTTTATCCCATCTTTTTTTTACAACTGCAACCAACTCAAAAAAAAATAAGGAATTTCTGCCTAGTTTCATTTTTTTCCCTTCGTCGTCTTTTGGTTTAAATTGTAGATTTTGTATTGCAGAAGGAAGACGGTTGCTGCTGCTGGTTCTTGTCAGTTGCCCGGGTATTTAGTGTGGAGGAAGCAAAACCATATTGCTGCGGACTAGTTGTTGGCGGACGAGTTTTGATTCAAGCCTCAAGGGAGGTAAACTCTTCTCTTCCTTCCATTTTCCCCTCTCTCTCTCTCTCTCTCTCCTTTGTATGATCATCATCATCAGCATCATCTCCCTCTCTCTCTCTCTCTCTATCACACACAATATCCCGGTTTCCTCCCCAGACTTTTTTTTTGAGAAAGAGAAACTAAAGTATCCAAGATAGGGAGGAAATGGAGCACACGAAACATTTTGGCCTTCTCTACTCACCACTACTGTAAAAAAAAGAGTAGGAAAAGAAAGATTGAGCACTTGGAACTACTGGAAAAAAAATCCCAACCACCAGGAACTGAAGCACACAGCAGCGCACAAATTCTCTATATATAATATTATGTAATATGCTAAGTAGATAAGATTACAGGAGGACGTTTATTACTTTGCCACAGGGATCACTCCACTCCAAAATAAAAAACTGGAATCAGTTGTGGTATTGACTCACAGATAAATAAAGTGATAATAATAATATGGCTCATCACATTTTTTCACTCCAACAAACATACATAATAATTATTTCTTCTATTTTTCCCATTTTCACAGTTTTTTATTTTCAAAAGGGAAAAGTAAAAAAAGTGAGCATTCATTTCCGTAGCTGATGATGTCTAGGACACGATATATTATGTATCCATGTGGATATTCCGGAATAAATATCTACATTTCTAACGCTTTACCTACTTTTTTCTTTTTTCCTTTCCTTTGCAAACAAGGGGAGCGGGGGGGGGGGGG
>JAANSN010001504.1:0-32794 GCA_036850665.1 Dicranocentrus wangi
CCATACATGTCGAAAATGAAGGAAAAAGGAAGCCAGCCAATTTCCAACTGAAATCCACGTATCAATAGTTTTCTTGCTGACACAGATTGTGAAAAGCAAGGCATATGAAAATGTTGTTACTTGAACAAATATGTACATTGAATAGAAATATGAAACGATAAACTTTAAGGTCTCAGATTAACCAAACAAAATGCATGAAGGTAATGAATGAAAAAAAGGTTATGTCCAGCGACTAGCATGCATTTCTTACCTTACAGACTTTGTAGAAATTGATAATGACAATAAAAGCGAAATAACAGGCATTAGAATGTTTTTCAACTTGAACATAAAAATGCTTGACTGCTTGAGTTTTTCGTTATACCCACTTTATCATGACACGAATTATGGCAATCAAACTACGAATATGTAATGACTAATGAGACTTTGACTTTTTGTAAAAAATCGTCTGGACAAATCTTTTGTTACAAATACTTACAGGACAACTTTACGAACGTTATAGTTTGCTCGTTTGTCAATGAAGTAAGCGTTACACCACGACACAAATGCATGCACCTATTGCATCTACGCGTATATATGATATATAAGTATAAGGACATTTTTTGTATAAATATAATCATCTCCCATTGCCTCATGTCGTCAGTGATAAACTTGAATACATATTTACTCAGGATAATTATGACGGTTGAAGAGCAATCATGCCGTACCAAAGGCTTCATTTGTTGTCCGTTCGACACTGACTGGTTAGTGAATTATTGGGTTATTGTTAGTTAGGTTATTAATTTATTGGTTAGTGAATAAAAAATGGCCTGATAATTGTTATCTCCAACACCAGCTACGACATATATCATTTCTGTAAGACTCATATACAGCTTCCTGCCTTACTTACTTTCGATGGGTACATGTCTCTGGAAGATGCTTCAAATACACAATGATGATGTCATTTTTGTTACTAATATACGTCCGAGATTATTGTATTCCAATTTCCTTCCACTCAAATGTGTCATCTCCAATTTTTGTATTTGTCTATTTAACGAGCAAGAATACTCGACATCAATCTCAATACGTCCCAAATCATTCAGAAAACAAGGCGAGAGGTGTCAAAATAAAAGTTCATCGTCACAGAGTGCATAATTCCATAGATCTCTGAAATTAATTGACTCTTAATCTGAAAAAGCCGAAGCTTCACCATGATGGGAGTTCCGTTCTTTGCCGTATTTACCCTCCTCTGCACTTTCACCCTCAATCTAATCCCTACTATTTTAACTCTCAAGCTTAGCGCCCAAGTCGACTACAGGCTCGTCTCTGGACTGCAAATCGAGCGGATGCCAGCATCCACCTCCCACTTGTATCGAGAATACGTCCCCCTCATTTACCAGTTTGACATTCCTCAGTGGAACAAGTCGGACACAATCATTCGTGGAACGCAAAATTGCACGGGAACCGCATAATACCAAATTTTTCTCCACCTGTCCCGTCCTCTTTTACCTGGATGAGTTGCATGACAGGTTTGCTCAGTATTTCGTGGATAATCAGCCACTCGTCCAGAACCTCAAAGACATCAATGCACAACCGGAATCCTCCCTCATACCATTCGACTGTGAAATCATCAAAGATCATTTTGATGACATTTACGTAAATAAAGTTACCCTGGCGGAATATCTTGCCCGCTTGAAATCCTGTTCGCCCCTCGGCTCCTTGGAGTTTTACAAGGGGATTTCCAACTATCTCTACAACATTTCTGGCATTTATTCAGCCATGAAGCAAAACTTTTATTCTGAATATTGGCTCAAAATTGACTTGCTGGATGGGCGAGTGGATGCGGCCATTTGGTCGAACGCGATTAGCATCCTAAATGCCCTAATATTCGAAAACTACATGATGGAATCAAACCGCTGGAAGCTGGCACTGATGGACTGTGAAGCAGGTAGGATTCCCTCCTCCATCCTGCCTCCAAGTTTATTAAGTGATACGCTGAGCGACATGCTGGAAAACTTTGCAAACAAAAGTATCCTCCCCTCAGTGAACATTGACACAATTGGGAATTACTACAAGTCGCCGCTAACCGACTGCACCAACACGAATGACACATTCGTCGTCAGAATCCTAGTTCCAGTCCTTTCCCAAGGCGATGAGTTTCTACTGGTGAAAGTGAGCCCCGTTCTGTTCCACTACTACGACAAGGACACCCAGACTGATTGGCAATGCCAGGTGGATCCTACTGTACTCCCTTCTAGAGATGTTGAAACCTATGCACTGGTAGATTTAGTGAACAACGTTACTTACGAGTCCGACTGCCAACCTGGAACATTGTGCCACATTCCGACACTCCTCCACCCTCGCAAAATCAACCAATGTTTGACAGACGCCTTTAACTGGGAAAGGTATCCCGGAAATGAGCAGGTGAAAATGGGTCTTCTGAAGAATTGCCCAGTCAAGTGTTCCCCAGTCCCGAGGTATTTTGATGGCTCCGTTCAACAAGTCTCCCCGAGCCAGTTTCTCTGGTTCAATTCAAAGACAACAACATTGGACTCAAACAAAGATCTAGGAATAAGCTGCGTGACGAATGATGCTGGTCCGCCAGTACCAACAGGAGAGTATATTAAACCTTCCAATCTGGGCGCACAAGTAATTGGTCTAAACTGTGATTGCAGGATTACCTACAGGAAAATGAATTACGTGCCAAAACCCTGTGTCCCATCCGAGTCAAGCAATGCCAAAAAGATTGCACCTAATCGGGATGGTGATGGCGCAGCTTTACAATATCAACTCGTTCATATAGCACCTGTACATTGGTATCCAGCCGTAGGAAAAATTGTGTGGAACGTTTCCGAAAATATATTTACCAAACCAGATAGAACCAAAATACTTTGGGATAATATTGACCGCGGTGCAGACAGGGCAAAAATTCAGATTCAAGATGCTGGACAAAATTCATCCAGTTTCTCAAATATTTTTGTAGCCTTCATCCTCCTCATTTGCTTTGCATTGACCATCGCGGTGGTAGCTTTGGGGTGGCGACTCCACTCTCTCATTGGACAACTGGAAGGGATGGGATTGAATCTAAAATCGCCGTCATCAGACGCCACATCCTCGTCTTATCCTGTAAGTGGCTCCAGTGGAGGTCATAGTTCGGCGCAGCAAGTTTCATATCGCCACATGGGCTCTCTGCTCGACACGGACAGTCTCCTAATAAATGCAGATAGTCATTAGTCGTCGCCGCTTTCCAAAATCTACCATTATCTTGGCAAAATGACGGATTTGACAGCAACGTAGCGGAAATAATACCTCATTATCAATTTAACTCACTGCATGCCTGTGTACTCCTTCTCCTCCCTGACGATATATGAGCTAACATAAAAATGCAACATTGTTTGGGGATTTGTGCTCTTGTAAGTGTATACGCACAAACTTAAAAATAATATTTCACAAGTTACAAATATGTGTATACGTTTGACTTGAATCTATGTATGTATTAAGTATATGCTCTGACCACAACTCACACACAGTTCCTCTGAATGATTCTCTCGTGATGACTTTTGTATGCAGTTTGTGCAAACGGAATTTTTTGAGTAGAGTTTATACGATGGCATGCAGTGTACCTATAGGTGTGTGTGCAAAGATGTGATTTAGGGCACAAAAAGCAGGGTAAAAAGTTTTTGTTTTTTGCAAAAAAAGAAGTTTTTTGAACTGTATAAAAATTATAACCTTACACACTTTACTGAATATAATGGTGTGTAAAGTTCATGATTCATGACGCATGTAATTTGTAAATTCACTCGCGTTATAATTTTTGTCATTTGTCACCTTAAATCCTAAATTATAATTCAAGTGTAATATCATATATATGTCGTGCCAAGGGATTGTTTTAAAAAATGGAAAGCATGAATTAAACTTACATAAAGTTAGCTGAAAATTATGCATCCTGTATTAATTCATACGATTTTTACTGTTTTGGATTAAAATTAGTAAAAGTGTGAAAGACGTTATTATATGTTTTATGCATGGCAAGTTACCCTTCGACTCGGGTTCGTTGCGTACGTGCAAAAACTAAGTAAAGGGCATCATGCATGCAGTTGAATTTTATTCAAAAATTCACATTTAATACACCTGCATGCATCATCATAGCGCATTTGAATGGGGATTCGCATAATTTATATTCAATTCACAATACAGCACAAACCCAAACCCGTCTTCTCCCATTCATTCTCTTTTCCTTTCTACCTGTTTGGCAATTTATTCGGAATGAAAGTAAAAGTAACAAGGTGAGTTTCGATATTACGCATACGTAAGTAAGTGCTTGAACTACGTATACAGGATCATGCAAATAAATCCATTTAGTCAGACCTCTTGCAGACTAACGCTTTATGACCTTATACTGATGATGACCATCAAGAAATAAACGCCTTTTTCTTACTCAACGACTACGACGATTTAAGAGATCAACGGACTTGCTTATCGATTCCATGTGAAACTCGACCACGATATATTGTATGACATTCAAGAACCACGTTAAAATGCTTTTTAATTGCAGGGCTACCTGTGGCAAATTGTATCAATTACAAAATAAGAGTTTTGTTGTTATTATTACTTTTTGCAAAACGGGAAGAAAATAGTGGCGTTGATAATTAAACCCCATAAAAAAAGCTACCTAAACTTGTACTCTGGCTGGTCCTCCACAATTAAAACGCTATTATCTCCTTCCTTCATCCTTTTATACGGATGTTAAGCACAGTAAACAAGAAGTCTGACTGTGCTACTATATTTGTAAATTAAGAGGTGCATAGGTATATACACACTCGTATTGGCGAGGACTGGCACGCATATCAAAAGAAATGTTTAGACACTTTCTTTTTATAAAAAATCGAGAAGATTCACAAGCAAGATACTTTTTTCGCTTATGGAAGGATATTGTCAAAACATGAGTTTACATGGTTGAAGCTGCCCACCCACTGCACTTCTCTGTGCAAAATCTGATAGCAATCTAATAATGTGGTTTTACCAGAAGCAGAATTGAAAGCAAAAGGTAAAGAGTAAAGGCTACTACTACGTACAGTTTAATTTGCGTACGAGAAAAAGGAAGGATATGAGGAGGATATTATGGTACGAGATTAAGGGAATTTTGTGATAGCCAAAAAAAAAATGAAATGCATATAGATGTTCATACTTTTGGTAAGTACTTTGTGTATGATGTAGAGATGCACATCAAAACTGCATAATAATGATGAATTTCAGGTCAGCTCAAGCCGGTTCTTGTCATTAGGTCAATGTGAAAGTTATATGTATATGATGAATCTATATGAATGCATTGGAGTATAAGGAGCAAGGAGGGATTGGTAAAATACGAAATAATACGATTTTGTGAATTTCAATTTGAGTATGTATCGCATCGCAGACCTTTTATGAAAGCTACCTAGCCATACTTTGTGTATCATTTAAAAGGGCTCTCTTTTGGATATAAGGCCACAAGGGGGAAAAGTGACTTGGGATTTGCAGGACTGCCAATGGAAAGTAACGCTATACCAAATAAGAATTTATAAACACACAATGTGCCAATCTGATGCGTCATAGTAGTCAGGCTGATGTTGGATATGCGTATTATGCAGATATGAACAATAGTGGAGTGGTGGAGTTGTACTACCAGCATTATTACTGAATTGGAGCTTAAAGGGTAGCAAAAAGTGTGTGTAATTTTTGAGTTTTTGCAAAACAAGCAAAAAAGAGAAGGATAAGCCACATGAACTGACATTTTTCGACCTTATGGGGCTCAGTCGGCCACCAGACTTCATTTCAGGACTGTCAGTGTAACAGACGTGACTTGTGACAACACCTTGAGTTGAGAAGGAAAAAAAACGAACTGGGATTTTAGATTTCCGTTCTTCCGCTCAAGCTTGTGTTATTTTTGTGAAACAACAAAAAATTGTTTAAAGATACCGTGAAGGGGTATCCACCAGTTTAAGGATCATGGAACCTGTAAAAATTCTCGGTGTCTTAATATCCATTCTGGCTGTGGCCAGTGCCCAGACTAAAACAGTGCTATGTAATAAATACCCACCTTTAATTGGATTCGAAATTGATAAGGTGAGTTCTCCCAAACTGGTTTTGTGACAAAAAAAAGTTTTTTTCAAGTTTTTTCTTGTTTTAGGCTTTTTTTGACTTTGAATTAAATGATTGTGATTGTGTAGTATTTAGGGAGATGGTGGCAAATGGAGAAAACCCCAACAGTGTCAGAGCTTCCGGGAAAATGCTGGTCTTCCTTTTATTATCGGGATGCAGCTAACCCGGAGAAGGTGAAGCTTCGCATGGACTACGTGACGAGACTGTAAGTCTGATGATAAGAAAGAATCCTCATTTTGTAGCATTTGTAGCAATGAACTGCATGTATGTACAAGCTTTTGCAACCTTCACACAGATACTCCTTTTTTCAATACTTTTTACTACAACGCTATCCCATTTAATTACCAAATGGTATAATTTACGCTTGACTTCATCCCCTTTCGTGAGTGCACGGTGGGTGCGCACTCGAACAGAAAAATGGAAGTTGTACAAATGTCTTTAATTAAATGTCTATATATACAATTTGATGTGTACAAGGTAATATGGTGGCTAATCTGCTACAAAATGTAGTACACGACAATTATAAAAAATATATAGCTGCCAAGAAGGGTGGTGGTGGTGGTGGTATTACACTAAAATAGGGATTAGAGACCCCTAATTTTTGAGAATAACATCCGGTAGTCGTCGAATTTAATGGTTTCAGTTACATAATGCTAATATTTAATAATAATTATAATTTAATTTTCGTGTCTACAATTTTCAGAACCAACGCCCCCAACACGTTCTTTTCCCAGCTGGTTATTGACAATCCAGTGAATGACCCCTCCAACTTTGTCTACTCTGTGCCGGCCATGCCATGTAAGCTCCCTAAATTACTTTCTTCTTACCCAAAATACGCTTTTCTGATTTTTTATACCTCGCTTCCTACTAACGATTGTTGTTACTCCTACTGCTTCTCCCCAGGGAGGAAAAAGCATTACCGTGTTCTTGCCACGGACTACGACAACTTTGCAATTGAGTACATGTGTGGAGTGAATATGATGGGGACGTCGGAAGGTAAATGACTTTTTTGTTATGTAAGGGGATTTGTGTGTGTCTGAAAATCCGATTAACGCTATTCCGTTTTTTTCCATTCCTTTGAGCAGAGACCGTATGGCTGCTTACCCGGGACAGAAGACCTTCACTGGAAGTGATGCAACAAGCCCGGCACACCTTGCAAGTGTTGGGATTAGACAAAATCAAAATGTACGAGGCTGACCAGTCATGTGAAGAGAAACCTTTCAAGAAAACGTCAATGATGGATTGGCTATTGCCCACCAGGAGATAAACAAATTTCATTTTGATATATGTTTTCTTTTTTTTGTTCATTTTTCCATATCACTTTCCCGTTTGGTTTAGGATATCGAAAAACAAGAGAAAAAAATTGGTCTTCCAGAATATCGTATATTTTTAGCAATTTCTTCAAAAGACTTTTGTTTTTATAGATTTCTTGTATGCAGTATTCAGTCCGGTGTGTATAATTTTAAGTAGTTTTTACAAAACGTTCAGGCACCACAGTTGCATTGTGTATGGGAGAAAAAAATGGTACAACATTGATGTATAGATATATTAAGAGGTTGACAAGTTGACACTTTGTAATGTCCGTATACCAGTTTTTTTTATTTATGCCAAAATAACCAAAGTTATAAGTACATGTATATTTTTGTAGGAAAAAAGAAAGGATTATTAAACTGAAGGACAACGACAATATAAGGATGTATGTTTTGGATATTAGTGGCTAAAGTTCATGTTTTTGAATTAATGAGGTATGTCGTTAGAAGCATGTTTGATCGAGAAAATTTTTTGAGAAAAAAAAATGATGCAAAAGTGTTGTGTATTTTGCTTACTTACGTCTCTCTCAGTGAAAGTTTTTTTCCTCAAGAGAGGCTCGTCAGCTTCACTTTTCTTTTCATTTGTGCATACGAAATGAATGGGGAGTAGCAAAGTCTCAATCTCAAATAGCGAAACTGGTTTACTTTTATGTACACCATGCCATATAGTGGGTTGCAAAAACATCACTTGAATTTTAAATCAGAGAACACTCTGATTGCACACACTTGGCAAAAAAAAATTTTTTTTTAGGAAACTCAACTTTGCTTGCAACAACTCAATAGTCACGTTGCGTTTGGACAGCAGGTGCGGCGGCACTGCATATGAGGACTATTCTCAGATTGGATAACTCTCAAAAGGTAAGTACATTGAACGGAGGCACTTTCCTTTTCATCGAAAACAACAATGAGAATTCAAGTCTGTTACGCCATCCTGTATAGTGAGTGTTGCGGCAGTGACAAAGGTTTAATTTAATTATGACTTTCAGGTTTGCTGCTGATGATGAGCAATATATATATATATATGCACCCAGTCAAGGTTAATACACTGCACTGACGGCTGATGATGTGTTGGTTGGTATCCGTGAACTTGCTCCTTTTGTGCGGAAGTTGTGGCAGGTGCTATGAGAATACCTGCGACTTCCATATTATCTGTCTTAATGACCATGAGAAAACCTCAATCAAGCCTGCATCACATGGCCATATCCGCTTTTCCTCTGAATTAGAATTTTTTTTTTCAAACTGATAATTACAGGATTGGGAAGAATGCTGCTGCAGGTATGTGGACTATGTGGAGTAAAAACAATGTGAATAAAATGTGATGATGAATGGATACTTCACTCCAATTAGTTTTTAGTGACTAGCTAGAGAAATATATGCTCCTAGTGAACTTTATCAACAGCGCGTGGATGATATATGATAGGGGCAGCAAAAGCAAAGAAAATTTATTTTGAGAATAGCATTGACCCCAAATCGGATTTTAGTACCGACCCGATTCCTCCTCCTTCACCCAGTAGAGAGAAAACCATATCGCTCCGACCGAATACCCCAGCTGTAAAGCGATGATGATGACGGGAGGTGATTACAAGTTTTTTTTATTTACGGTGGAAGAAATATGTGTCTGGCATAATGAGCAAAAATAAGATATAGCTAATCATAAATGTTAGACTCTGTTGGCAGCAGCAGGTCGGATCGCTATTAGCTTCGTTAACTGTACCTTGAATCCAACCATATGGGAGCACATTTTTTTCTCCTACTACGGCTACTACTACTCAACAAAAACAGTCAAGTGGTGTGTTTTGTTACAGAAATTGATGAGATAATTTTAATTTAAAATTCCCAAGATAAAAAGCTCTACATGTAAGTATGCAGGCAGAAAAAGAAAAATTAAGTGCTTTATTGTATCCCCAACTAGAACTAGTATGTATGTATATATATATGGCACGCAAAGATGGCATACAGGAATGCAATGCACGAGAAGGCAACAAAGACAACGAGCAATAATAAAGCGAGTTGAGTTGAGTGTCTGTCTGACTGACTGAGTTTCTTCTTGTAGATTTCCTAGTTGGCAAAATCCCACAAAACTGGACCTACTATTATTATGCCTACTACTATTTTGTCTTGTCTACATTTGGCTACCCCATCTTGTATAACTTCTGCTTCTCGTCTTCACATAGGTAATATCACATCTTCCATCTGCCCTATCACTGACATCATCTCCTCAACAAAGTCAGTTTCAGCTTGAACGTAACGTACCTACTTGCAAAAGGCAGTTTGCTTGCCTCTACAAAAAAGCGTATCATTATCATTACACCCTTTTACATTAACATATTATATATTCTAGGGCTTTCTTCAACTGTGCAAATGCCAACTATTACAACATGTGAATGAGCCACCAGCCAGCAAGCAACAAGTTTGTTTTTTCTTTGGAAAAACATAATCACAAGGAATGGTCGACTAGTTCCTGAAATAAACAACTAATCTCTCAAGAATAATAACAAGAACAGGCTAAGAAGGCTTATAGGTATAATGCAAATTACATGTATTTTCTTGACGTGAAACTGTGTGGTGTGGTTGGTGGCTGGCTGTTATTGAGAGTTGAGAGAGATGTGTTAAAGGGAAAAAGGGGTAGCTGTTTTTTACGGCAGACAACAGCTGGGCTTCACGATGCTGCTGGAGGGTCATCACATCATCATTATTACCAATTCATGTAGGTATACTCCTTTTTTTAACGTTAACAATAACTGTGTGGTAAATGCACGGAGTAATAATAAAAAGGTATCATTGTAGATAGAAGACAGACCATGAGCAACATTTTTGTTATGCATGCATGCACTCTGTGCGTATGCAATAAAATGTAGTAACAATGGCTCGACTCAGGTATATATATGCCTTTATAATGCCTCTCCAAAATTCTCGGAGCTCATGGTTCAACTTGGTTTTTTTGCTGGGTTCATCAGTGGTTTTACACCTTTGGAGCTGGGAGGACTAATCGCAAGAGGAGCTCAAACAACAAATACACATAGCAAGTTGGTTTTTTATGTGCCAAACTGTGGATTTCAAAAGTTGCTCTATGTGATCGGAATGATATTAGTAGAATTTTACAATTACATATTATTACAAAAACTTGGTGAAGTGATCATGTGATCAACTCAGTCAATTAGGTATACACAGATAGATACATAACTTACGTGCTTGTTTGATCATCAGACGGCTCTTTCGAAATACCATAAATGAAATCGTTTGATTTTCATGCTTTCCAAATTAGTTGCCGACATCAAGATACACTTTTGAAAATGTGTTCATCGCTTGCAAAAAAAAAGTGATAACGAACTTGCTCCTCTCTTACGTTTTTTTTCCAAATAGAATATAACTCTTAAACTACGTGTGTGTCGATTTCGTTTGGATTTGATAGCTATCAAATATGCATGCAAAATATCATCATGTAAGGGGAGAGTAGTGCATAGTGCATATTGTATCAAGGAAACCCACTCAAGCGATGAGTTGAACCGAGCATTTCTTCATCCGTCCATCTGTTCCACTGCAGTTCTTATAGAGTGGCTTTTCTGTTCGCTAAGGAACATTTTCAAGGAGAAGAGGGCTTATGGCTTCGTCTTCTCCTATTACATACTCTGTCAAGTTTCAGCCTGAACATATTACACGTTTTCTGCTCCTTGATCCTGCTCTCAAAAAAAACCAACATTTTCTTCGGCAGAAGAAGAATCCCCGTGTTCAGTGTAAAAAAATATATATCAAAACGGTGTTGGTGGTGATGCAACTGAGCTGTGATGATGCTCATCAGTTCATCACATTCGTGAAAATGAGCGGAAAGCGGAGGCTGTAATCAAAAAAGTACATTTTTAGAGTTTTTCTCTGAAATAACATCTTGTTTATAGGGAAAACGTGTTACATTTTAAGATTAAGAAGAGAAAAAAAAGGTTTTAACCCTTTTCTAATATAATTATAGTAACCTGTATTTGGGTTTTTTTATCTATAAAAATACACAAGTTGTAAATTGTAAAATATCATGCAATCATGCATTATGCGGTATGCCTACTGATTGGCATCATCAGGCAGGCAGGCAGTTCTTTTTTCATGGGATAAAAGTTTACATTGAAAAGTGTACGCAAGTTTTGTGCAATGAATTCGTTATTATACACTGTATAATTACTCGAGTTTTTACATTTTTGGTAGACCAACGTAGCTTTAATAGTCAAACGAAAGTATATAGTAATTTTTCTGAGGGAAAATAGATTACAGTAGTGGGTAGATCCGCGGGCAGTTTTGTGTTTGCCATAAAAGAGAAAATGATATATATATTTATATATATATATATTCGCTCTTGGGAAAAAAATTCCTGAGCTCTGGTTTTTAATTACCGGACATTGCATGGACAAAAGTTTGCAAGTTTTACTTTTTGTTTTTAAACGCGTCGTGAAAGTTTTTGAGACGGTTTCTTGTGCAATTTTGCATATTATTTTCCACGTTTGCGTGCTCCAACCAACCAACCTCTGTGTCATGAACAGTTAGCAATAAACCACCTGAGACAAAGAGAGGAAGCTTCCTTGTTTCCTCCTGCAGGCCCAATTTGTCTACTGCTTATTAAATGGGAAGAGGAAGTGGTTTCAAAATATTTTGAAATTACCTTACAACAATTTTGCTGTTGTGGCTTGAGCCAAATTTTCCACTGACTAGGAATTAAAAACTTATTTTGAACAAAGGGTACAGATGATAAATAGCTTTACACATGTGCATAATATCGCGCATTCATGCTAGTAGAATCTAACCTCCTCCCTTATTTTCCGCTTGGCTATCACATTTCCCAAAAAAGAAGATGATTTTTTTGGGATACCTCTAAAAAATAAATAGTGAGCAACTGTATAAACGCAATAAAACACTCTTGTGTCGGTGGAGTGACCACCAACAGGAGCCATGCAGTTGCAGTATGAGGAAAACGACTCGTAGTCAGCAGACGTCATGAAAAAGCAGTGATGTGACGAGTATGTCTAAATACTACTAGCGCAATATTGTACGCGGTTTTCGCCGTGTCTTCCTCCCTTCCTCGATATTAAAATGCATAACGAATGTGGTTTATTGGATGGGGACTGCATTTTTGAAAACTAAAACTTGATGTGTGGCCACCTACACATCATCATACGGCACGGGGTACGTATACGGCAGGAGGACAACTGTACAACAAAGTGTGCTGCACCCACATGATAGCAGCATGCAGCAATAACTCTGTGAAGAAGGTGACTTTTTGTAAGTTGTGCAAGTGACATTATTCAACGGATTAAAATGTGAGGCAATATCTATGGCTTATAGAGGAGTGCTATGAAAGCCCAACCAAATTGATATTTTCCCTATTAATAATAGGTCTTTGTCTTCTGAGTTCCTTGCCATTTGCGGACTCACTCGTTGGTAAAATATACATAAAGTGACGAACCAATAGTGCATTATCTATTCCATCCACCGCCAGAAAAACACTGGGTGGGAACGGGTATAAGGTTTTGATGTTGGCTAAAAAAAAAGGATAAATATTACCCACCCAGAAATCGATTTTTCCCATTTTTACCCGTCCTCCTTGATATGCACACAGTACATTTATATTCCAGTCGGGAAAAGTGGAGTTGTATGTATGCAAGGGAAAAGAAGGGAAAACCTGGAATGTAGTTGCACTCACTCACTCTCTCTCTCTCTCTCTTTCTAAAAAGTGAGTGTATCGTGGAACTAAGGAGCGAGCGTATACTTAAGTAAGAGTACCAGAAGCGAGTTCCAACAGCTCCAGCACATCTCATCCGGTTAACTAGTTTTGTCATATATATTTTTAGTCCAGAGAACTTGGAATCTCGTTGTAGTGGAGTGTGTGCAAGCGAGCGAGAGCGAGAGGCTCATGGGAATCTCCGTTTTTGTTTGTTGCTTTCTTCCTATCTCTCCACTTTATGGAGTACCAGTACGACCAGCAGGAGAGCACAAGTGATTTCTGCCTTACTTAACCCGGATCCGGGCATTTCTCTTTACATTTATACTGTGCATAACTATTCCTTCACTTCCCGTCTCGGGAACTCGGTGACTTGTGAGCAAGCAAGCAACGGAGCCAAGTGAAAATAGTAGTAGTATTCCAAGAGAACATTCCATCCATCCATACATCACTTGATTTAACAAGTTTTCCTTCTATCTTCCTTCTCGATCTGGCTAGTTCCAGCAGCTTTCTGCGTTTTCGTAATTTTTAATAGTGTATCTCTGCCAGTTGTGCTCTGTACTCCTCGGGGATATCCACCATCATCAGAGAAGACACTAGTTCCCTACATATTGAACAAACGGAGAAAATTGTGATGACACTGCAGTGCATAAGTATATAGCATACCGGTGGTGGTGGTATGGTACGTGGTATATAGAGTGGTGATATAGTGGTATAGAAAATAAACCAAGTTTTTACCCTCTCACTCATTCACTCAGTCACTATCCACTTTTTCGTGGCGAACAACGTTGTACAGTCAAGGCTGTACGACCAGAAAAAAAGAGAGGATTTTTACATCTTGGACGAAATCCTCATCTGAACTATTTTCACCAGCAGAGATGAGCCAGAACATTATTATGGAGAGCTGCTCGCAGCTACGAAAATCATATTACGTTATACAAATGGGGAGTAACTTGGTGGAGAAACGGAACGTGAACTAAAACAGAGGTTATATCTTTCTCAAAAAGAAAACATTAAAAGTGATTGTGTACTTTGATTTTATCGGAACGACCCTTGCCTACACAGACTACTTTTAAAAAAAAGAACAAGGCTCATCCGTCCAGAGCAAATGAAAGGGTAAAAAGTTTGCGATGAAAGGGAGTTAACACGGTGGGGTGGAGAATGAAAGTGTGAAGTTGACATTATCCAGGTGTTTGTGAGCTTCTGCCGCTGGAGCTATTAATAACTCATATAATATTGGCTTACAGTTGACGAACAATTTGTTGGTGGGTGAGTGCGCGTGAGAATATGGGTGTCTTGGTGGTATTTGGGGCAGACGAAACGACACACTTGACATTAACATGAGGATATCATGGAATAGTCCGGAGGGACATGTGGACCAAAATACTAAGCTGGCATGTAGGAATTATATACATGTTATATGTAAAGAAGAGATTTTGTCTGTCTTTCCTCCTTCCATTTAAATCCTGCTGATTGGACTCAATTGGGGATTAAGGAAGCGTTTAAGTGCAACTTACAATAGGATAGCAGCACATTGAGAAACATAGTCACGCAACGCCATATTATACTGCGCTGAGTGAGTGAGAGAGGGTGGACAAGAATATCTTTTGGGAGTAGTATGCACTCCCAAATGAATTCAACATGAGTTACAAAAGAAGTGCATATATAGTCTGATTACGTGTAATTGAAAAGATATAACAACTGCTGCCGTAATTTGAAGGGATGCAGGGCGGACATGAGTGTTGTGATATGAGGAGAGAAAAAACTAGATGATTATAACATGACAAATAATACAAGGTGAAATCTGAATACTCCTGTCATCCCATCGCAGTTTTACAAAGTATAACAATTACTAGGTGGATCCGTCACGCAATGAGAACTCAACACGCAATCGATTTAGATTTCCTTGAAATTATGCAAATAATTGATATTACCCAAGATTTTCCTTTGTAAGGAATGCAACGAAATAAAGATGTGAAAAGCGCCCTTGAGTGAATCAATTGAAAAAAAACTCGCACCTCTTTGATTTCTTGTAATTGTGGATTTAAGAAGCCAACTCAACATGGATTTACAAACAATGTACCCCTCCCTCCTCGACGTTCGCCAGAATTACACAGATCTCACCTCCTCAGACTACTACCCTACAGGAGGTGGGGATGAAAATGGGGGCGACTCCAGTTTCGACTTTTATTCCAGTTCCACATCTGAGAATCCTCCGTGGATGTACCCCACCTTGGGATCTACCACGACTACCTCCACAGGGGATGATCCGGGAGGGAACAATACGAGCATATTGGATTGTACCACATTGGACTCGAACTATGATCCTGGAACGGCTCTCATTCTTGTTGCCGTATTCGTCTTTGGCATTCTCTTTTGTTTGTTCGGTAAGGGAATAACTCTTTCGACAAAAAAAATTGAAAGGCTCAAAAAAAATGTACATGCATGCATATATTCGATTGAAAGGAATGTATTTACATACACAGGTCATCATCATATCATATTGGATTTTTTTTCCAAATGAATAGAGAAATGTTTATGCCCAGTGAGCATGCATTGTTCTCATTGTTATTAGCTGAAAATGCCAGATATCCCAACCAAATTAGATGATTGGCAGTCACGATAATATCATTTATTTTTCTCATCATAAAAGTATGTATGTGTGCACATGAATGATGTGTTCCGGTTCCGGTGATTTCACTGCATATGTATATATCATTTTATCTATTATCATAATCACGGCATGCATTTGACGAATATGAGCACTAGCCTGGTAATCTCTGGTTTATATCTGTATTGTGGAATGTAATATCATTCATTTCTTTTCATAAACCTATGTGCATTATAGGTTACCGATGCTACAAAGCAGTTCTGTTCATCACGGGCTTTTCCTTTGGACTCGTCATTGTGGCCCTAATCTGCCAAGAGGAAGACCTACTGCCACAATACGGAAACATTGGTATGTTTATCCTAAATACCAGGAAATTCTTCATATATGGAAATGGTCATGCAACGTGTTTGTCTAAACTGCTTAATAAATAATGAGAGAGAGAGAGAGAGCCCAGTTTTTTACCCCTATTTTCTTGTAAACCTTGTAGGGATTTCGACTCTTTCGGGATTTCTGTATGGACTGATTTGTTTACTTGTTCCCTACGTTGGTTTCTTCACGGTGGGACTCCACGCTGGACTACTGGGAGGCGTTGCCTCCATGCTCTTCTTTCCTGTTGGATATTCCATTTGGATTTCCGTCATCTTTCTACTCGGTACAGTCAACCAACACTCTAACATATTCACCTTCTTGCACAGTTGTTTACAGTAGTAGTCTGGGTAGAAGCGTGGTCACACAGAATGAAAAGGTCATTCATCTTCAAGTCAGAAACTGGTTGTCTCCTTTAGCCATTAGGGTTTGCACAGAACGGCTAATCAAGTAAATCCTGTGACTTAATAGGATAATAAGATGTCGGTCTGGGGGAAAAACTGGTATCCTTTTTGTTTTCAAAAGCTGTATTTGAAGCAACTAATAATGCAGCAGATGTGTATCATTACACACTTTTATCAATTCAGTATTGATCCGAATACATAAAGCCAAAGTGGTCAGCAGCGTATTTTTATGAGCAGCATGTTATTTTTTTACTCGTTCCTCACACACCGTCAAAAACACTTGGTTTTGTACCAGTCACGTCAAGTCCTCGGCGGCACAAAGATTTGCGATTAGTAGGTCAGAAGTACATGATGAAAACCAGGATCTCCTCTTTGCGAGCTGTATATAAACAATATACCTCTGCAAACAAATTGAGCATCACATTTTCATTGTGGCAGGTTGTACAGTAATCAGTCAAGTTTTGCCTGATTTGAGTTAATTGTATATAATATATTTTTCTCAGTTCACACTCACTCACGCCAACCCGCCATGGTGCCATACTGATAACAGATTTGGGTTTATGATGTGAAAAAATGTACAGTAGTGTGATTTCAGCGAGCAAGTGCACAGAGTGTACGGTACTCCATATAGATATATATTTGCAAAAAAAAATGGAGGAAACCGTTCATAATGGGCACGGTCACATGGCCAGGTGTAAAATTTTGTAACAATGAGTATTACTGAATATGAGGTAAAAACTTTGGTGAGACTGAGGTAAATCTGCTGTGAACAGAGATAGCCGTCGTCGTGTCCGTGTCTTTATTGCACTTTACGTGTGCATTACGTATATATGATGATGATGATGAGATGATATGAGATAGTACTATTGTAACGGAGCAATAAAAAGCGTATATATTATCTAATGGTGAGGAGAAGGGCAATATAAAATGTAACAATGCGTTGAGGGCTGATATATATATAGATGCATCTAGTCAAGTTCAATACCACCGTCGTCGTCGTCGTCCATTGTTCACCATCAAACCGTTTCCGTTTTTGAGCAACTCTCTGAAACAGAATTGCAGTAATTTTTATGTGATTGATGCGGAGCGAGTGTATGTAGTACGTGCACGAATTTGTAACATAATGCCTTTTTGTTCTCATTGTTTGTTTTAGGAGCTGGACTCTTTGGAGCTATTGCCAATGTCTGTTTTCCCTCCCTGACTATCCTGTCCACAGCGCTAATAGGGAGTGCCGCAGTGACCGTGTCTTTTGACTACTTTGTGGAGAAGCTGAAAATGGGGATTTGGGTATGGTCTCACGTGAAAGGGAAGGTAGAGCCGGAATTCTGCTGGTTCAGTTGGCTACTCCTTGGTCTCTGGCCTGCTCTCGTTGTTCTTGGTGTCCTCATTCAATGTTTAGTGACCGGGAAAGGATTCACCATTCATACTTGTACGTATATACTTTATTATGCTAACCATGTTTAACAATCAAACAAGCAAATGAGAACAACTGGGTGACATATGCAAATTGCGTGACTTTTTTTGTGCATGCATAGATCCTTACAAGAAACGTCAACAACCTCGACGACGTCTTACACGTGAGGAGAGAGCACTCGCCCGTCAAGCCAAATATCGGTATCTCTATCAAATCCGCACCGCCGGAGGTGACATCCTCTCTCAAGCGTATATTCAACAACTGCAAAAGCCTCAAGTTGACACAATGTCAACTCACATGTCCACATTACCCACACAAGAGGATCCGACTGGTGAAGAGTAATGAAGAACAAAGAACGGCACACACCTTCATTTCAATAAAAACAAAAAATTCTTCTTCACGCATGTCGAGACATTCAAATTTCATTTTTAACTGCAAACTATATAATATCCAACGCAATGAGAATGTATATATCGCAGTATGATATAATATGATAAACATGTTTATCGCAGTATGTATTAATCGGATATTGAACATTGAAACGAATCAAGAGTCCACCCACATATATACATAAAATAATTTCAAAAAGTTCGCAACTAAATAATAATAGCTATTCCACTAACAAAAAATGATAATATGATTGTATCGATCGTATATATGTTATGGACTACATCCTTTTACCGGAGATTATAATCGTAAGGTAATATACAATCTTATTATTATACTACTCCTAATCCTAATCAAACTTATTATAGAAAAAAAATCGTTCATTGCCGGCAGTCTCCATTTTGTGTTCGTATTTTAACTAACTGTATATCTTAAGTAAAAGCTATTAAATAACTGTAACAAGTTAATGCTCATTTTTTACTCGGTTTTTCAACTCGAAGATACTATACATACTACGTGGGGAAACTTGATCGATAACTTCATGTTGTATACACATAAACTATATATTATAATACAATATTACAATATTACGTTTCCAAATATTGTTTCAAGCTAGGTTTGAGGAAACAGTCGTGAGGAAAGGAGAAGAACTCCCTTAGCAAGTATATCGAATCACACATTATTGTAAAACGTAAAAAAAACGTTAATCATCTAAAGAGTTTTACCCACTTATTATAGCGTTATGCTTAGCGTACTAAAACTAGAACGAACATGTCAGTCAGTATGCAAAAATAACTTTTGCTCGTCACTTGCCAGTGAAACATTAGAATTATACATGCATTATAATAATACGACGCGACGCCTATATATCAGTGAAGTATCTCTCTAGCTGGATGCTAGCTAGATCGCTTTTATGAACGTGTGCTTATACTAATTGTGTATTACCACTTAAAATGATATTTGTAATAGGAACGTAGGACGTAAAAATTAATTTATTATTAACTGCCTCTGCTGTTATGTCAAAAGGTTTGTGTGCTACTACAAATCAAATCATTAGTATGCATGCTATCGTTCGTTCTATTACTGTTCAATGAATAGGAATAGAATCGGGTTCGGTTGTCGCAGGCTATGGAGGTAAAGTGATATGATAAAAGTTGTATTCATATACTATTAGGATAAGATTGTTAACGTACACAATAATAACAAAAATATTCTACAGTACAAGTCATTTCTTCGGTTATTCTGTAAACCAAAATGGGATATATACGCATTAATATAATATTATCCTAAAAACGAAAATAATTTATTGTGATCTGATTGGACGAATATGGGTTTTGGATCGGGGAAACAAAAACGGATAATAACAAGAAATGTAAATGTTGATGATGATGATGTGGTTGTTTTGAATGATAATCCAGTAATATAAGAATAATATGAGAGGAAATGACGAGATTATAAAGCTTTATAAAAGGAAACTGATGTTGAGCAATGGAATCAATGTAAGTTAAGGTTAAGTCTTAAAATCACATTCTAACAAAAAATGTGTGTATTGTACGTATATCCTGTGCGGATACATTCAGAAGAAAGATCTCAATAAAAACACAATATTCATAATAACAAATGGGATGTACCTATATTTTTTGTTTTTATTTTTTGTTATGTGAACGTTTTCTTTAATGTGTCAACTTTTTGGAGGAGCACTTAATGCTGTCCGCCGTCTCTGCTAGAATCCAGGACTTGTAAAAATCAACCCTGCTGTGAACTGTGGGCTGTTGCAGATTTCCGCATTCGGTGTTGAAAGAGGAAATCCCGGCCAGAGTGTGCATGCCATTGGCATCACGCAGCGTGATAGGTCCCCCAAAATCACCAGTACACACGTCACTTCCGTCCAGAGTGGTGGTGCAGAATTGACCGGCGCCAACGGCATACTTTGATGGAAGACGCGAGGAACATTCGGCAGGTGTTGGGGGATCAATGTCAAGCATGGTTTCTCTGGGAAGTGTCACTTGTTGACCTCCGGCTGGACACAAAATGAAATAAAGCCTATATATAATTATCATTTAATCCTATTTAGAGTAATATTTGTATGGGAATTTGGACAAATTACTAGCTGTGGGTCCCCATCCAGCTGCTGTTACAGAAACGCCCGACTCCAGCTCTAACGGACCTTCTGGTAAACACGCTGGACGCATGTTGGCCCTGTGTAATATTAATATTTATTTGAATTAACAAAAGAATCTGGTTGAGGTAAATTTTCATTTCGTGTTGTTCCTTTGGTCTTGGTATATTCTACTAATTACCCAAACAAAATCTCCTCCCCAAGTCGGATCAAGGCAAGGTCGTTGGAAAGAGAGGTTATGTTAAACTCTGGGTGAACTTTTACAGCCTCAATGTCGTGAACTTTGTGAGGTGGAAACTCGTTTTCATTCATGAGATCGTGTTCACCTACCCTGACGCGAATACTGTTTGGATTAAACCTATTAAAATGGAATTACAAATTATAACTTTAGCTATTATCTTTAATTAGTATTCTAATTCAAGTCTAGAAATCACAAGTTACCCAATAATGCAACGGGCTGACGTTAAAACATAGTCTGTATATTGAACATGAATGAAAAAATACTCTTAATTCGGGATAATACTCTAGTGGCAGAAAAATGTTTTAAAATATCGGAAAAAAATTACGAGAGCTAATAACCGCGGCCCCACAAATAACCGTAGCAGGACTGGTATCGGCCACCTGAATGAACGCAAGCCAAGGATATTCATGCTTTCCAATTGGAGAGCCATTCCATATTTTTCCTTGGTTTTGTTGCGGGGATAAGCGACGCTTATTTGCTAATCCACATTCTAAACCAAGACAAGTTTTTGATTATCAAGCAGTGCGAGGCTTCTTCTACATTTCAATGATAATCAAGTGAAACTCTACCGCAATCAGGATCTTCTTCTAGTTTCTTGGCAGTTAGTGAACAATTAAACCCTTTATTTGAACCAGAACCGTCGGATAAGAATTGCATAAACACGGTATCTCCAAACCCAAGTACTGCAGGTGGCTTCCGACTACCGCAGTAGCTTGGTTGCTGATTGAAGTTTTCCACATCTGAAAATGATAAAGTGTCCACGCATCCAAAGATTGAGCCTTGAATATCAAGTTCGGGACAGGATAGGGACAAGTGGCTCAAATCTGTGGCCTATAATATGCAAAGATTCATATTATTAGACAAATGCAATATGAAGCCAACAAATATCAAGCTACTCATCTGTCATCGACTTCCTTACGTGCACTCTCCACAAGCAATCCGCGTTGTTAGGATAGTTTTCCGGATAGTTGGGAGACGTTACGAATACCGTCTCTCCGTCAGTCACATTAACAGTGTATCCACATTCTGAAATTCAATTATAATTATATCTAAGAATTGCAATTAGTAAAAATGGGAAAGACAGAATGCTTTCAGGAAATTGTACCTTGGGCTGTTGACCTCCCCAAAATGAATACGGCAAGAACGACGAAACCGTGAAACTTAGCCATTTTGTTACCTTTAAAAAAAATGAAACAACTATTCTACCTGAATGAAGGACTAAAACAGATGAATATGTGGTACTTACTGGCTCTATATAATAAAGTCATTCTGGTTCATTAGATTAGCTGTTCACATAACCAAGCTCACCTTGTAATCACTTATCGGACCGGGATAAGGACAATAATATTTTATGTAACGGCTTGGTTGGCGTGACATAAGATACGCATGTTATGAATCATGTCAATCAAAACTACTTAATAACTAAATACCTATATGAAATTTTATGAAAGGCAAAAGCGTGATATAGCGTTGCGAACAAAGTCTTTTTTTTTGCACATGAAGTGAAATGGGCATGAAAATTCGGCATCACCATATATATATTAATATATATAGGAGTGAAACGTATTGCCGCAGATTGGATGCACTAAAATAAATAATATCCAATTATGCACACGACATTCATCACAAATGCAAACTGACATGACGAATTTACAGAGACAAAAAAAACCTCTCGACTTGCATAAAATCAGTTACAAATTGCAAATTATGTGGTTTATATTGTTCACAAAATTTTTACATGATTATACGATATACGTTTTAAGGTGGCACTAAAGCAAGTTGCCAAAATTGTACAAGTTTGAGTACTCCTCTGAGTCTAGATTGATATGCGGTACATTATGGTATGTTTTTTGTGGGTGTTATGTTGTGTTGTTGTAAGTGTAACATTGTGTTAGCAAGTACTGCGCATCATTCATCACATCAAACTAAAAAGTAAAAAGTAACTCGAGAACAAATTGTTAAATGTATTTGCACTTTCGTGGCATGCATCGCGCATTGTATTTAGCTCTAGCGAGACTGCATTTTGTGAGAAGGATTGCAGACAAATTCAGAACATTTGTCGTCGTGTTAGAGAGTAGGGTGAAGAGTATAGAGTTAAGATTTGTGTTATCCTCGTTTCTCCATTTATTCAGCTTATTGTATAATCATTTCCGTATTCCGTTTCCTTTATTCAGTTAATTGGAAGAAATGCACAAATCTGTGGCGTAAACCTGGTTTCAATTTGATCAAAAGCAATAATAGCGATTGGTACGAGTACGTGAATTTTTTGAGTATGATATTGGTGTGGTATGCATGCAGACTAGTATTAATTGCATTGATAGAAAATGTATTATTGTGCATACAGCTATTATATCAGCTACTCCATATACTCCTTATTCCATATACCCCCAAAATGTGGTGATCTGCTTAATGGGAGTTATCAGATGTTCAAACTTGATGATATGATGATGTAGACAACCAGGCATTACATAAATAATTATCAAATTCAGCAGATATACATGGTATACTCCTGCCTGCACCAGCTAACTCACTCGCTTTTATCACGTCAATGTGTCATCAAGCAGGACATGCGATTACAAGCCTACATTTACATCGTTCGTACTCGTATAAAATAAAAGCTATATTCTCACATTTTTCCACTCGGATTTAACTAGTTTGAATGTAAATCATGCATGGATGTGAGTAATGTGCTTTGCGTGTTAGTCAAGGTCATAATTTAATGCATAATGTATGATCCCTCTTATTTTTTCCACATTCTGGAGAAATCCAAGTGTTACCTAAGCTAAATGGGGAAAATCCGTGATGCTTCTAACAAAAAGTTCTCAAAAGCTATATTTTTTTATATTTTATTGTGAAACACACGACTAAATCAACAAGGTACATGTGCAATCACGCCAGAATCTTTATAGGTACGTTACATTATATAGAAAATTACTGAAGCATTCTCTTGTCATGATATCGAATTGGAAGCACATTGAAAACTGGCTCTGCCTTGGGAGTGATGATTCTCAAATCTGCAGTTTCGCCCGGGTGGCTTGCGCCATGGAATTTCATCTGCTTAAATATCCCTTTCATCAACTCCACATTTAGCCGACTGGAGTCTGATCTCGGTGGAAGGATATCGTCTTGGTCGAGCAACTGATATGTAGCAGGAGAGTCCTGGAATTCATCCAACTTTTCTAAAAGTTTGCTTCTCTCTTTAGCTAATGTTTTCAGTTTTAGGTGAAGGGACTGCTTGAGCTTTGTCAACTCCATGACTCTCTTCCGTGCTGGAATCTGGTGCCCCATTGCAACTACCATTTGTTCCAGGAGCTTGTCGGCATGTGGCCACTTCCACATCCTATAAACGCTTATGACACAACTCCCAAACAACTTGAGGCATCCACTCTTCCGTAAATAGTCTGTAAACTCGCGATGCTTTTGAAAAGCTGAAATTCGTCCGTCTACCGGATGTCGTAAAGGAGGGATGAATACTGGAATCGAAGCTTTCATGTAGTCTGTCGTTACATGAGCTTGATCGTCACTTCGTACACATGCAGATATTTTTTGACTGGAAGTGAGCTTGATGTCAGGACAATGGTGTGTGTACACGGTGCTTCCGAAATTATCGACATTCTGAGGACATACGGGTGTGGTTTGAACTTGACCAGGTTTCCACCTCACTTTTGGTACTTCTTCATCAGAAATGGATCCATCCGAAATGTCTTTATCCAAGTTCTCCGAAGTTACTGGAATGCGTTTATCTTCTTCGACTTGTTCGCTCGAGGCTCTGTCCTCAGCAGCTTTCAACTTCCTGCTTTTTTTCTTGTTCACCGATTTTGAACTACCAACGACGCTAACATTCTCATTGTCAGAAGAAGGGGGAGGAGTTCCTGGTGTACTGCTTTTAGGGAGAGGTTGACTACGAGTAAACTGAACTTTGCTCTTTCTCCTCTCCGTTTTGACGGGTTTTCCAGGGGGTTCTGCCTTTGACATCACTACCTTGATGATGAAATTTAATTTAATTTAATTTAATTCGTCAAAACAATTTAATACTAGAAGTCACGTGGATAAAGTAACTTTTCAGGGTTATGTAATGGGTTTGTTAAACATTAAAAAGGGTTCATCAAAATTAATGTCAGTGTAATGGGTGTAATGTAAATATTCTTTTATTTCAAACCGAATATTATATTTTAGAATCTGTGTAACAAAATTCATCCATAGAGATATTTTCTTCCTAGGAATGCAACGTCTTCTGTATTCCCAAAGATTAGAAAAGGCATTCGACAAACTAACCATATATCATATCACTCATATCATTATATCATGTAGTCAATTTATAAACATGTACAACATATTTTATCAAATTCTTCGGCTTTAGCGACACTTACTTGTGAGTGAGCACATAATAAGCATCCTATAGTCATCTAGTCATCGCCATACAGCGCGTCTACACTAAATACCGCAATCGCAGCATGAGCAAAGACCCCCAAAATAGATGACTAACGCATGAACAATGACTAAAAAAATATATTGGGATTGCAAGTTTTTTTATTCATTCATACATTTCATTGTATTTGCAAAGCCAGGTCTGTATGCTGTCCCTCACTCCCTCCTTCCTACTGTGAAACAATGATTCTGCAAGCTTAATTATGCTTAAATCATACTTTTTTCTGACCATGCAATATGCATTAATGTGCAACCAGCAAAACGCTTAGTTTTCATAGACATACGTTCCTTTTTATCTGATATCGACATCGACATATTATTGCCTGCAAGCCAAAAGGCTCTTCTGGCGAGCAGCACACACAGCATGCAATCCGTCATCCCATAATCCCATCCTACTCATTTGGCACCTAAAACACCAGGCACAATATAAAGTGCACACACAGACAGACACTTCCAATCTGCACTGCATGCGTAAGTGCTCGTCCCTCGTCCATTCCATTTCTTTTTCCATTTATCCGTTCCGTCTAAGCCGTCTGTCCGCCTTTGTATCTATCTACACTTTTTGACTTTGCTGTTTTGTACCTACGTACATACTATACTACATACATAAAAATCTGGCTTTTTTCTCCTATCCTCTAAGGCCTTTAAGCAAATGGGTAAAAGGACAAAACAAGGAGGAAAGGATCGAAACGGGATATAAAAGCTGACATTTAACCGCATTATCTTAATACTTTGCCAGTAAAGCCTTACCCCCAAAAAAATGCATACATATTACACATATCGCTGTATCGGGAAATATCCTAAAAGGCCAACACCAACCAGAACTTGCTTCGTTACTTTTCTCACAAACAGCTTTATACGTACAATTAAACATTCACACACATAGTCACATATATGTATACCTACCACATCAAGTGTGTTGTTGTGTATCAGACAGAATATCCGTAAAATCCTCTCGTATTAATATTATATCTATTCCTTTCCTTACTACTACTAATACTGGTTCTCTGTCTGACTACCCAAAAAGTATAATAATCACACAGAGATGAAAATCTCCTCTCCTCAATATACATTTCATGTATGTGTGTGTGTAAGCAAGTAATGCAACCAATGTACATTTTTCTTGCTAAAAACACTTCGTTTCTAAATACTACGGCATATATGTATTGCATTCTTCTTCTCGTATTTTAACCTAACATTCTATCCTCTCCTCTCGTATTATTTTGTGAAGAGTGGAAAAGTGAATGGGATGATATGGTGAAAGGCTGCTGTGTGTGTGAGTAATAATGTAATAGGCATCCTCATCGTCATCATCATCATCATCATCATATCATCATAAATATTAATATGA
Source organism: Dicranocentrus wangi (assembly GCA_036850665.1). Lineage (NCBI taxonomy): Eukaryota > Metazoa > Arthropoda > Collembola > Entomobryomorpha > Entomobryidae > Dicranocentrus > Dicranocentrus wangi. The sequence goes on from JAANSN010001504.1 coordinate 26,444, forward strand.
AAACTATATCAGTGTGGCCGTACTTAGCCATGTAAAATTGATGTTTCATGCTTGCCCGTAAACTATGTAGGAATATAAAGTTTTAATAATAATAATATCAGGCGAGAGAGAAGAGAAGAGAAAAAAAGTCCACAATCCAATAATACTTACGTTAAATAAATGCATTCGTACATATAATTATCTCTAAATAATATTTCCTAGTGTTCCTCTTCTCTCTCTACACCGCGACGTGTGTGAGACAAGTCAAGTATTTGGGCAATAAAAAATCAAAAAAAAAATCATAATAATAGAGAGGCTATGAGACGACGAGCGAGTTAATAAGAGCATATACACACATTAAAAAAGTAAGGAGGTGTCATTTCATTACGCCACTTTTGAGGCTGGAATATTAGTAAAGTACATTATAACACACGAAAAAAAGTTAGTTTTAAATGTGTACACACATTATTTGACACAAGGAGCTTAATAAACGCGAAAGGAAAAAAGGAAGACTATTGTAATAAACGTAAGTATATGTTATTTAACACTTTAACGGATTATAATATGATTATATTTCCTGTATTCACCACCGCATTTTATTACATATTATATATATTTTTGTCACTGTTGATTCTGATTAAGTCGGAGGAGATTTTGTGGTTTTGGAGAGAGAGAGAGAGAGGTGCGGGGTGTGACATATTATATTATAAGAACGGTCGGTCGGTGCATTTAATGTTATGCGGATGACTCCTCCCTGAGCTGTGTGAGTGTGTGTCAAGAAAGTGCATGTAAAACTAAACCAGCGTTGTTGAATAATGTGTTGAGGAGGTTGAAGAAGATGAGGTTCAATAATTTCACCAATTTCTACAAGATTTTTGATTTCCTCGGGGTGGTCGCTGTGTTAATTAATTTGGCTCTTAAAGAGATTTTTAAAATGTTTAGTTTCCGGCGTTGACGGAGGAGGCAGAGGAGATGTTTATTGCTCACTCATTGTTTGTTTATTGAAAGGTTTTACAAGGTGAGTGTGGGTGGCAGGCAGGTGGAAGGAATATTTGTAATATTAGCAAAAATGTTGTGAACATCAAAATTGACTGTGGGGATTTCAGAGATATACGTTTTTAAATATGTTATCCGTGATTTCCGTGAATGGGTTCAGAACTTGCGGAGGCGGATGTTCGGAAAATATCATGTTCCATTTCACATTTGAAAAATCCAGAGCAATTGGCAATGTCAATGACGCAATGGGTTAATTATGAATATCGTTGATGTTGACACAATTCATTGACAGGCACTACTTTACTACATGTCAATGTCAAACATCATATAGTATGCAGGGCCAGGGTTTGGGAACCTGTATATTGTCTTCTTGTAATGTAAGGTCCACTTAAGCCATACATCATTCGTAAGCTTTGAGTGACGACCAAACCAAATGCACCACACATTGGACAACCGTTTGCTTTTCTATTAGTCTATTGAATTTGATGCATTAATTTTTTTTGTTCTTTCCTTTTTCGTTTTTTATAGATCTATAGCAAGGTCATCAATCAACTATCACAGTGTATAGTAACGTGTACAACGTCATCCAGAAGTATTAAGACTTGCGTAAAACAATAAATATAAGGATCTACCCAGACTTTTGGAGAGTCTAAAAGAAGACTATATAGAGCCTGCCTGTCCAGTTTTTTGTGTTTGCTGTTATAAGCTACTCCCACCCTCATTGTATGCTCATATTGGATGCTTTTCTGTTTTGACGTTTTTTGCAAGACGGTAAGAGAAAATGATGTGCATATAAAATAAATCACGAATAAATGAATTAATATTTTTGTATTGGAGTCATTGGTTGCGTGCGTGTGATGGGGAACGGCAACAACGGGACACTAATATAATTGAATTTGTGCTTGAATTTGTAGGTAACTTCATAGAGCTGTCAGTCAGTACAGGGTGCTTTTAGGAAGAAGGACTTCTGTTTTTTGGTACTTTTGCAATTTCTCTTTGAAGAAATCAAAATAACATTTTTTTGGAGAAAGGGGTTTCCTTTAACGGAAGTAAAATACACGGCATCACTGTGAATCCCACCGCAACCCTTAACGAACTGAAGAAGGGAACTACAAAATCGGAAGTGTCAGTCTGTTGGGACCTTGGAACAATGCAGACAATAAAGTGTGTGGTGGTGGGTGATGGAGCTGTAGGAAAAACGTGTCTCCTCATCTCGTATACGACGAATAAATTCCCTTCAGAATATGTCCCAACTGTGTTTGATAATTATGCCGTAACAGTTATGATTGGGGGGGAGCCATACACACTAGGCCTGTTTGATACAGCTGGTAACTTTTTAATTTGTTGCCTTTCAATAAACGCTCAAATTATTAGGTTGGATTGAAAACTCGTAATGCTAAAGTGCAATCAATTTTTTTCTACTCCAGGTCAGGAGGATTATGACAGGTTAAGGCCTTTAAGCTATCCACAGACAGACGTGTTCTTGGTATGCTTCTCCGTGGTATCCCCTTCATCTTTTGAGAATGTTAAAGAAAAGGTGAGCATTTGATACATTTGTGTTTGCATCTTTAAGTACACGGATGAGCCGGAATAACTAATCACGTAAATTATTCAATTTTACTTGCAGTGGGTTCCAGAAATCACACATCATTGCCAGAAAACACCATTCCTCCTGGTCGGGACCCAAATTGATTTGCGGGATGACGCAGGAACTATTGAAAAATTAGCAAAGAATAAGCAAAAGCCCATAACAATGGAACAGGGGGAGAAATTAGCAAAGGAATTAAAAGCTGTTAAGTATGTTGAGTGCTCAGCGTTAACGCAGGTGAGTAATCTTGCAATTTACTGTGTGTATTATTTGTATTTCGCATGATAGTGAGTGTGCCTATTGTGCTAATTTGTGATATGACCTCGTTATATGATCCAATCATCATCAAAACTTGCAGAAAGGGCTGAAAAACGTTTTTGATGAAGCAATTCTGGCTGCCTTGGAACCACCCGAACCGACTAAGAGGAGGAAGTGTGCAATTCTTTAAGAGACCTATCGCTTTTTACTTCATCTCTTTTATGCAAGTGAAGAAAAATAAATACGATCCTGTAACAATAAGCCATGGCCAATAATATTTCACAATTTTCGCTCTACAACAGGCTACTATATACAATATTTTTCTCCTGCTTTGTTTACATTTTATATTCCAAAATGAAGCAACAGTAAAAAACGAAAATAACCATTCAAGATTCAGGGAGTTTTTTAGATATTGTACTATGTAATAAGTACGGCTTTGGAGTTATCGAATATTGTATATGTATAAATTATTATTATTTAGCTTGTTTCGTTGTCTGTAAGAAAGGCGTAAGGAAGGGTTGGAGTGATGAGAGACGTAATTGCAACCCGACCAAGACATAGAGCGAGCTATACAGTGGATTTCAACGTATTATTATTACAAATTTAATGAAAATCATGTATCTGTTACTATCTGTATATTTGTCTGTTTGATTACAGAGCATCAGCATTGTTAGCTTACATTATGTATGTTACTACAACTTTAAACAAAGAAATCTGTACGTAATTTAATTATTTCTGGGAAAGTGGATACATTCATTTAAAATTACAAGTTACTTAGAAAAGTATCAAGTTGTTATTGTAAGTACACACAGTTTAAGGAAATCTATTTAAACTTGTCTGCTTTTCAGACGGGAATGCCATGTTTTATTAATAATACTATACTATATCTAGCCAGCCATACGTTTTAGTAAAATTCTGTTTTTGTTTTAGGATGAAAATACATAAACCTCAATGTAGAATGTAGAGTACCGAAAACTGTAATTGGCGATTAGATTAGATTATAATTTTCAGTATGAGAGTAGGCTTCAATCAATGATGCGTATTAAGTATGCCTTCATCATATTGTGTCCTTTATAGGGAAATGTTTTCCAAGTTTTACGATCGATTAGAATAATAAAAGCTGTTTCCTATTTGTTCGCTGTAAACAGGAGATTTTAATGTGTTCGCTTCGCTCGTGTTGTTACGTAGCGTTGTAAAATGCCTGGTGCTATAATTGTACATGTCATGGTTTGAGGGTTGAAAATGAGCATAGAAATGCATTACATACTTACTACATACTTGATTCCAATACATTTGAGGCTGTTGATTGAATTTAGTTTTTTTATTTAGATAATTATGTTCGGGATTTTAATGCTTAAACTTTATTTTGGTGTGCTTGATAGTAGCTTCGGGACTATCCGTTTTCATTAATATAATAGTATATAATTAGTGTCATTTTCTTGCACAATTTTTCATAGCGTGAATGATCAGCACAGTATATTACGACACATGAAAATCAACATTTGCTTTTTTAACGTATATAAATACTAGTAGTATGAATTGAAGACTTCCTGCAAACCTCAAATTCATGGTTAGGGAGTAGTACAAGAAGATTTACGATTTCGGGTTTCAAAAGTATAAGACATTTTGCAAACTGCGAATTTTTCTCACAAGACCAGATCAAAGCAAATCAGAAAATATTTTGTAATTCTAAATTAGTTGTAAGGTACCTGACAGGTAATCATAGAACTTTTTTCTGGAATTGATCCCGATTTTAGTAATTTATTCTTCAACTTGTTCATACAACGATAATATTATAATTTCAATTCAAAACATAAGAAAAAACCGTATAATAAATCTTATACGAAGGTTAGAATCTGCTCTCGTTGTCATCGACCTCCATTCCAATTATTAGCAATTTCTGTCGACCCTTTAATATTATTGCTGTCATTTTGGATCAATTTTGCTTCTCCAGAGCAGTATTATTTTTGATGGCAATAACACATTCCTCACCACAGGATTTCAGCACAGTGCACAAAATTTCACGTCCATTGTCATACTCAGTCTTGAGCTACAACAACAACAGGAGTAATTTTTCAGCATTTGCATTTTTCATGTTAGGCTAGGCTTAACAGTCAGTACTTGCTAGCAACAATAATAATTATTATAAAAAAAGTTATTCACCTGAGTTCCCAATTCACCATCCGGAATCTTCAAATCTTCACGCAAATCCCCACCATCACCCATAAGAGACAAAAATCTGCACCGCAAAGGAAATATTGTTTTACATTTACATAAGTAAGTACAGAGGAATGCATTATTTCTGCGTTATAATTTAGTTATCAAGCAATAATCTTTTACCCATCATCAGAAATGTCCATAAGCTGATAATCCTCACGCTTAACAAAAGGGACATCCATATTGTGCGTTGATGGACAAATATCTTCGCATTTCTTTCCAGTGAAAATATCGAGACCAACCAAGTGTACCTTAGCGTGGCCGTGTTTACCTAAAATGGAATAACCTTATATTTACTAAGGCAAACTTGTAAAAGTATCAAGTCCAGTCCCAATGGAAAATTATTATAAAACCCAATCTCTCTCTGCAGTTGTTAGTTAGGAATCTAGTCTTCATGAAATCTAAACATGAAATCGCGTTTAAATTTTAACTTTGCTTTAATGATGTGCCGTAAAAAAACTGTTGGAATCGTTACAAATTGAAACTAGCATAGGCCCATGGCCCATCTAATATATACCTACCACACCACCTACCTCACCTACAAATACGTCGCATGAAATCCTATCATTGTATAGCTTCAAATTTCAAAAATTTTACAAACGAGACATCTCGTCAGGAGAGTTAAATTATATCCGTCAGTGTCAGTAGTCGTGTCAAGTCAGCTAAGCTAACAATACAAGCCTGTTTAATGTGCTCCTATAAAATATATGTGACATACCGGTTTTGGAAGTAGACATTTCCACAATTTTACAAGGGCGTCCTTTCAACATTACGAATCCGTTCTTACGAAGCGCAGAACATTGCATAGGATAAGTGGCTGACGCACCAGAGTCGGCTGCCTCAAACTGTGTATCATCAATATCACCCATGTTGTTTCTTGTGGTTCAAGTCCTTTTACAAGTCCAAATCTTCTGCTAACTAAAACAATCAACAACAACAAAAAAAAAAAAAAACAAATGTCAAAAGTTGCTCCTATATGTATTATAACTTGAATTGATTAATTATTATAACAATTATTATTATTATTATTAACACCGTCGTATGTCAAAAAGCTGCACTACACCACTCTCTTGAAAAAAAAAATTTGCAAGACTGGAACAACAAATTCAATCGAAGGATTAAAATTGTACTTCTGAAGAAACACGTATATTATATTATTCCAATGTCACAAAATAATACTTATACTAATATAACAGCTTTCTCTAGAAGTATTTTTGATTATCAGTGGTAACAGCCTTGAGCTTGAGCCTTTTCTGGAGGCATATAATAAGTGAGTATTTAGTCGTCAGCGTCAGTAAACAACAGCTAGTTAT